>JAOEHY010036268.1:0-13655 GCA_025447955.1 Psilopsiagon aurifrons
GGCACGGCTGCCTGCGGGCAGCGCCCGGTGTGCTGCGGGCGTCTCCCCGCGCTGCGGCGCACCACGCGGCTGCCCCGCGGAGCAAGGCCGCGGTCCATGCTAGGGGTGGGGAGAGAGAAGGGGCCGGGGCTGGGCCTCATGCGCCGCTTTCGCCCGCAGGCTCTCGCTCTACGATGCCACTTGCCAGATCGCCCAGGAGGTTGCCGAGAAGATCCAGGAGCGGAACCGGTACCAGAGGAACGGGGAAAGCTCGGCCAAGGTACCTCTCTGCCGGCGGTTCGCGGCTTTGTGAAAGCACGTTGTTAACCGGGTTTTGCTTTTAGCTGTTCTAAGTGGTCCGTCCCTGGCGGTGCTCAAGGCCAGGTTGGACACATGGGCTTGGAGCAAGCTGCTCTATAGTGGAAGATGGCCCTGCCTGTGGCAGGGGTTGGAACTGGATGCGCTTTAAGGTCCCTGCAGCCCGAATTATTCCGTGATTCTATGCAGTACTGGTCGAGCATTGCATTGGCAGGAGGTGGACGTGTTGAGGAAGCTTAGTCCTGAATCCTCCCCTCCCTGGCCGCAAAGGGGAGCTGGTGCTGCCTGGAAGGTGTGTTGCGGGAAGGGGATGCTCAGCTGCCTGCCTCTGTCCAGGGCCTAGGCTGTGTCCGTCATTGCTGCCCGCTGGGAATCTGCAGATGAAAAGTTCTGTTGGTAGGAACCTAGTATTAATGGTATGTTCTTCCAGATTTTCATAAAGGAAGCGAGAATACAGATTCTAAATTAAGGGTGGCTTTTCAGTGTCACAGCAGTAATCTTGGATTTAACGCTAATGAATCTTTCGTGCATGTAGTGAACCTGGTATCACAAAAAGAGAGAAAGAAGAGCTGTGGGAGTGTTTGGCACACACTGCTGATTGGTCAGGGCTGTGGCTGCCAGGAGCAGAACTGTTTCAGACATCCTGAATTTAAGAGATGTTGGGATGCACATCAGCTTCTGTATACTCCCTTCTGTGTAGGTATTGAATAGGTAGTTTTTTCCCCACAAGGCTGGCTTGCTTCTTCTCTGTAGTGGTTGTAAATCAGACGAAACATGAATTTTTCAGCTTTTTGAAGCCTGAAGTTAAATATGAATGAGAAGCAAAAGTTTTAACCCAGAAATACACTTCCCATTAAAAAAGTTAAATAAGAAGATTCTCAGAAGTGTGCTTTCTTTAGGACTTAAAGTTTCATTTTTTCCCCTCCAGAAGAGTAGGAGCCCGCTTGATCACAGCCCCTGAGGATCGTGTCATTAACTTCTCCCGTGACTGCCTTAAGGCATGTGAGCCCTCGAATTGGCCTTCTATAATAATTTGCATAATTAAAAGCCCACTGATTTATTTTGTAGACTCTGTCCCTCTCTATACAGGGTTGTAACGTGTTGCGTGATCACTGGCTCTTTTTTGCCAGTCTCTGCTGATAACTCTTAACATCAAATGTCCTTTTGGAAATATTTCCTTTGCAAATGCATTGAAGAAAACCACATAGGCTTTGTCCAATAGGCCGCTTTTTAATGAATGCCCCGATTTGCCATGAAGTGAAAAGAGGTTTCAGTTGGCTGAAATACATGGAATTTGGGGGAAATATTTTCTCCAACAGTAGAATCGAGAGGAGTGTTTCAGGGTGGTGGTTCAGTGCCCTGCTTTCGAGATGCCCAAGTAATTACATATTGTACAGATACACTCAAGCAACAAAAGACTAATAAAATGTTTGTTTCATGTGTTTGTGTTCATAGGGCACAAAGTCCTCGATTTACATCATTGCAGCCGGTGCTTCATTCCCCAGCCCTCCAACAAAACATCGTATTGGGGCTGTTTGAAACCCTTCTTGTCCCATAGCTCTCTGAGGTTGTGTTTTATGGAAACATTACATGGTTGACTTATTTCTTCATAAAATCATTTGTTCCATGCCCTGTGTTTTCTGAGCCTGGTTTGCCTTTAATCCATTAACAGTTAAAGATGAATATTTGCCAGTGTGTGATTTTACTATAAACAAGTTTCCAACAATAAGAGGGTTGTTTTCATAACAGACATGCATGTTGTGAAACCCACAGCTGAGCAGTCACGTTCTGTGACTCCTGAATATTTTAATGGAGGAAAAAGTGTTTGTACAACATTTGCCTCATAGGGAGAATGTAAACAAGTTTTTCTTTTCATAGTATTTTGCCATGAGCATAGCTAAAAACATCTTCTGCTGAGCAAAAAACAGGGGATAATTAAAATGGAAAAAAACCCCAAACCCTGTAGGGGAAGATTTTCAGCAGCATTTCACTGGTGGTGAGTTGCTCTATTGAGCTGGTCTTACAACTCCCATTGGTTTCTTTTCCCTTTTTTTTTGTTTCTCGAATGGAAGCAAAATCAGAATCATAGAATAGTCAGAGTTGGAAAGGACCTTAAGCTCACCCAGTTCCAACCCCCCTGCCATGGGCATGGATACCTCCCACTAAACCGTGGCACCCAAGGCTATGTCCAGTCCAGCCTCTTTAGTTAGAACACTGCAGTTTTTGGCCAGAGGCATAGCGGGTGGCCATGTGTTAGACACATACACCTTGATGTGACTTCGCTGTGCTGGATTGGTTAAATGCATTGTTCTCCACCTGGCTGTGAGTACATATGAGATGTGAAGTCCTTTTGTTACCTGCCTGCAGAACTAGAGGATATGCAGTGGCTCCATCTGCTGTAAAAGCATGTACAGCCCACCCTGGCTTTGGAAACAGTTCCATAGTGTTCAGCTGCTTTGGGTCTGGATCTTGGCTGCGTAGTCATGAGCCTGCCTCAGTGTGGTTGCATCTGCTTCCTGTCATCATATTTGGCAGTGTTTGAGACTGTCACTGAGTCAGGGATTTCAACTTCTGGTGGTGTCGGGGTGTTGTGGTTTAAGCCCAGTCACCCACCCAGTTCGCTCACTTCCCCCTCTTTCTTCCCCCTGCTCCCAGAGGGATGGGGAGGAGAATCAAAAGAATTCTACTTCCACGGGTTGAGATAAGGGCAGTCCAATAACTAAGGTATAACACAAACCACGGCTGCTGCCACCAATAGTAATAATGACCAGGGAAAACACAAGGGAAGAGAATACAGTCGGTCACAGAGAATGCAGTCACTCACCACTGATACCCAGCCTGACCCCGCAGTGAACCCAACCCTTCCAGGTCTCTGCCCTCCATTTTTACAACCGGGGCATGACGTGCTGGGGTATGGAATACCTCTTTGGTCAGTTTGGGTCAGGTGTCTCTGCTTCCTCCCGGCTTCTCCTCCTCCCTGGCAGAGCATGAGACTCCAAAAGTCCTTGGTTAGAGTAAACATTACTGAGCAGCAACTGAAACCATCGGTGTTATCAGTGCTGTTCCCAGCTGAAAGTCAAAACCACAGCGCTGCACCAGCTACCAAGAAGGAGAAAAATGACTGCTGCTGCTGGACCCAGGACACTGGGGTTTGAGGCTCTCCTGCTCCTGCCTGTGCAGTATCAGTGCAGTTCAGCTGGTGGATCCTTGCAGCAGGGTGGCAGCTCGGAGAGACATTGGTGTCTGGCTGCTGCCTCTGCATCTTCAAGAGGGCGAGTCAAAGGAAATATTCCTGCTCTATTAGCAGTTCATCACACAGAGCCTCTGAGGGCTGATGTCTTGTAAACAAGAAGCACATAAAGTCTTAATTAGGATTGCTTGCATAGTTCATTGCAGTTGCAGTGGTTTTTCCTAGTGTGTTCTACATAACTAATGAAAAGAAATAACATTGAGGAGGAAAAACCTAGAGGATTATTTCAGCCTAAGTTGGGAATGGGTGGGAAGAGAGGAGGAGGAGGAGGATTCCTGCAAGCCTTGAGTTTGCTTGCAGCAGGGGAGAATGTGAATGGCTTAACTATCTTTTAGTAAGAACAGATGCATCCAAGTGTGGAGTAGGTCAGTTGTGAGGAAGGGTCTGGGGTCAGGTGCTGCTGAGAAGGGAAACGAAGGAAATCTGAATTTCCTATGGGATCTTCAGTGTAAAATTTGGAGGAGTTCAGTGGAGGGCATGTCTGAACCTGTGGCAACCTTCCCTTTAATCGGGGAGCTGGCAAAGAAACTTGGTGGCAGGAGAAGGTGCTGCCTATATTTGTAGGAAAGATTAGAGGAAAGAACTGGAAAACTAACTGGAAAATATTAGTGTGCTGAAATGTTTTGCCCATACAAAGGAGTATGTTTATAAAGACTTGAAAGAAAGTTCTCCATATTAAACAGCATTCATGCATTAGAATTGTGTTTGTGAAACTAACACTGTTTATCTCATTATTTTCTAGGCAGTCCAAACCAGTTGGCTGTGCCGGTCCCCTGTGGCTCTGAGGCAGGCTTCCTTGGTTTGGAGTGGAGTCCTTCACAGCAGTACAGCTGAAGTTAAATGTGTTCTTACCTGCATGTAGTAGTATGAAATTTTATGCAAGGATAACTCCAACAAAATTTTCTCTCTTCCCCTTCAGCTCAATGTGATTATCAGGTCGTCACTGCAGAATCTCCAAGAGAAGATTGATCAGCTGAAGGACTTACTGCTTCGGGCCGTATCAACACACCAGATGTATCTGTGTAAACATCAACTTGCTGACCTTTCTGGATTGTGGGAGAGAGTGGAAAAAATAGTCTGTGATTGCTCTGCCACACAGTTCGGGTTTTCCCCTCATTCCATTTTTAGACTTTGTCACTAGAACATTGTCTGTGCTCCTGTTAAATATTTTCATTGCAGCTGTAATGCAAGAAAGGTTGGGAGCCTTGTGCTGCTTGGTATGGTGGGCATGAGGCTGGCTTTGGATATGGTTGTGTTGGAGAGGAGCTTAGCGGCATGGTCTGAATAACCTCAGAGCTGCCATTGCCTTGCCTGTGTGCTGTGCCAGCATTGCTGATCTGCTTTCTGAACTCAGCTCGCTCCTCTAGCAGAAAATGTGCACCTCTTGGTGCAGTTGCTGCCTGCAGGGTGCCAGTGCTAGTGGAAAGGAAGGATGAAGGTTGTGAGCAGGGATGTGGCAGCCCTGACTTGGATTGACTTAAGGAGCAGTGAACTGCCTCTTCAGAATGGTGTCAAAATGCTTTAAGACAGGCCTTAGGAAGAAATCACAGGTTTTCTTCTAGCCGTGTTACCCTGGGGCATGGTTTGGATTTGCTGCTTTTTCCATATGCTGGAAGGATAAGGAGTCAAAGAAGTACGCCTCTATCGCTGAACGTATTCAGCAGCAATCTGGTTTAATGAATGAATGTTTGATTTCGAGCTTGCTATAGCAGAAATGCCTTTTGAGCACAGGCCCCTGAGAGCTGTGCTGATGGCTAGGGGTAAACCTTTCCTGTCCAGGGAATGCCCTCAAGTAGACAAATGTTGTGGCAGAAAACACACAAATCAGTTCAGCTATTGCATGATCTGTTCAACAGTACTTGGAAGAGAGTTAGTCCTTCAGAATGTCACTAAGATTAATTAAAGTAAGCAAACAGAGGTCCCCTGTGGAAGCTGCAGCACTTCAGGGCATCTTGTCTTTCCAAGGTACAGCATGGATTGTTTTTCTGCTGTGTCAGTGGCTTTTGGGGTGTTTTGCTGATGAATTTCAAATGGAAACTTGCAACAGTAAATTTTTGTTTCCTGAGCACTTGGCTGGGAGCTGCTCACCTGATCTGTGTATTGAGCCTCCCGTGAAATAAGATGTGAATACCCTCCTGACTTTAAAAGCCCTGTTCTGTTTGGCCCTGCCCTCCTGATATAATCATAGTGTAAGCTGGAGCTCTTTTAAGACTCATCCTCCCCCAAACTTAATTGGTGCAGCACTGTTACACATTGTCAGTGCTACAGAAGAGATTGACTGCATTATAATAAATGAAAGAAA
Organism: Psilopsiagon aurifrons; assembly: GCA_025447955.1. Taxonomy (NCBI): domain Eukaryota; kingdom Metazoa; phylum Chordata; class Aves; order Psittaciformes; family Psittacidae; genus Psilopsiagon; species Psilopsiagon aurifrons. The sequence goes on from JAOEHY010036268.1 coordinate 5,850, forward strand.
AATTATGTTGGATTGTGGAGAAGGAAATGCAGTCATAATCCTCATGCTAATTACGCAACAAATAACCTTCCTGGTCTCTTATTACTTTGAGATGGTGGCCTGAAAATCACTCTGTGGTCCTGCATGAAACTGCTTCTTTGAGATACATAAACCAGAAACACATTTAGAATAAGTGCAGATTTTGTTCAGAAAAAATAAGACCTATCCTTCTCTTAGATGTTACAGCCTTTTTTTGGGTTAAAATAGTTACTGTAGTTAATTCTGATGATCACGAGGTCTGATTTATTTTAAGAATGTATAACAGTATTTTATGTAATAAAATTTTTAAGTGTTTTTAAGTTTGGTCCTTAACCAAGTCTCCTCAGCACACAGCTGGAGGGAGACAGGAGGCAGAATTTGGTGGATGATCTTCTCACACGACAGAAACAACTTCAGGCATCTTACAAGAATGAAGGCACAGAACCAGATGTGATAAGGTATGGCACTGTTGCCTCAAGTGAGCAATGTGATTGTGCTTTGAGTGTGTCTGAAGGGAATGATAAATGCATCCATTGAGCTCATGTACATGTAGCAAATGAAGCTGCAGTTTCATTTGCTTAGAAATCACATGCTTTTTTTAGTGATGATATTGTACCACAGAATCACAGAGTGGTTTGGGTTGGAAGGGACCTTAAAGCTCATGCAGTTCCAACCCCCTCATTTAGCTCGGGGACTCTTTCCACTGGAACAGGTTGCTCCAAGCCCCTGTGTCCAACCTGGCCTTGAACACTGCCAGGGATGGGGCAGCCACAGCTTCTTGGCACCCTGTGCCAGTGCCTCAGCACCCTCACAGGGAAGAGCTTCTGCCTGAGAGCTCATCTCCATCTCCCCTCTGGCAGGTTAAAGCCATTCCCCTTGTTGTGTCCCTACAGGCCCTTGTCCAAAGGCCCTCTCCAGGTTTCCCCTTTAGGCACTGGAGCTGCTCTGAGGTCTCCCCTTTAGGAGCCTTCTCTTCTCCAGGCTGCCCCAGCCCCGCTCTCTCAGCCTGGCTCCAGGGCAGAGCTGCTCCAGCCCTCACAGCATCTCTGTGACCTCCTCTTTACTTGCACAAGCAGCTGCAGAAGAGAAGTGGAGCTAAGTTTCTGAGTTTGCAGAGCTTGCTGCAATTCCATGGTCAATGAAGTGACTCTTGAGTGTGGGCTGTAACTGGTAAATCTTTAGTTTGAAGCCTCACATTTTAAAAAACGTCAGTGTATGTTCTCATAAGCCTTGTATGAATTGCAGATGTTGGGCCCAGGCACGTATTTTACTGATGTGGGGGAAGCTTTGATGCAGCAGGCAGAGGTTTTAGTCTGGCTCTGGGTCATGCAAGGGGCTGTGCTCTGCTGTGCGTGCCCTGCGTGGTGCTGTGTGTGTGGTCTGGGTCACACAATGTGGCTGAGCGGACCTTGCTCACCTCTGCTGCCCCATGCTACAGTGAGCTCTGCCTCTGAAGAGAGCAACTGTTCTTCTGCAGCAGGGCCATGTGACAGAAATGCATCGTTTTGCTAATTTTTAGCTTGTGTTTCTAAGCGGGAGGCATTTCCTAAAGCACTCCATTCACTGGACCTGTTCTGGGCCGGATTAACAGTGTTGAGTTCGATACGCATGGAAGGTTATTTGTGGGAGGGTGAGTGTTAGAGCCCTCCTGAGAAAATTTCTCATCTTTCTGGAGTATGTCAGCTCTCAGAGCTCTCTTTAGACCAGAACAAAACTTCATGTGTTTTGAGCTCTGAAGTTTGAAAGAGATACATCTTTTCTCTAATGATCTTTGAGAACCAGTCTCAGTGCTGTGCTCTTGGAAAGGGCTGAAGACAGTTTTGAGGCTATTGTGTAGTGAAAAACTGGGTACCAATGTGAGTAGTGTGTCCCACTATGAGCGTTGAAATTAAGACTTTTTTACTAGGTTGTTTACTTTTTGTTTCTTGGAGCACATAGAAGGGATACTCAAAGTTTAACTGATAGTTTTCTGTACTCACATGTATATTCATTTTTCATGAGGGCCTCTTCACTTACATGGTGTAGAGGTTTGGTTCTGCTTGCTTGTGTTCTCCAGTGTGGTGTGTGGTGCAGCCCAAGCACATTTCCCTTTGTGGTGTGTTACGTTTGCGTAACCAAACGTCAGAGCAAGGCCTGCTGCAGACAGTGAAACTGTGGACTTTGAACCCAGTGACAGCTCTAGGTTTGGCATTCTGCAAATTGGCTGGGTTTGGCTGTGCTGGCAGCCCAGAACCCCCCGTGTGCTGGGCTGCACCCCCAGAGTGTGAGCAGCAGCTCAGAGAGGGAATTCTGTCCCTCTGCTGCACTCTGGGAAGCCCCCCCCCGCAGTCCTATGTCTGGGGCAAGAGCACAAGAAGGTTGTGGAGCTGTTGGAGTGAGTCCAGAGGATGCCATGGAGGTGCTGCGGGGATGGCCAGGTTGAACAGGGCTTGGAGCAGCCTGCTGTAGTGGAAGGTGTCCCTGCCCATGTCAGAAGGTTGGGACTGGATGAGTTTTAAGGTCTCTTCCAACTCAAACCATTCCATGATTTTTCAGAGTGCAGTGCAAGTCCAGGTGATGGGCTGATTCTGGCTCCTACACCTATCACAGAGTCAACCAAAACTTGTGAAATAGCATTAGGCAAAATGTCATTAGGGACTCATGATGTGAGAAAGCTCTTGTGAGACTCCTGCTCTGAGCAGTCCATAAACGGATGTGACCTTCTGGAGTGTGGCCTTCCTGGCTGAGGCTGTGCAGCATTATCGTGTTGCTGCTGTGGAGCAGACGGAGAGTGAGAAGTCGACCTGGAGCTGCTCGAGTGTCAAGATGTTGAGGCAGATGTCCAAAGCCTTGTGATAATTTCAAGCTCTATTAGAAATGACCAGGAAAACCAGTGTTTTCCAGCACAAGATCAGAGACGGTATTTATTTGCTAGTGTTGCAAGGCTTGAAGTTTTATAGTTCTCTTTTAACTTCTTAATTAAAAATGGATAAAACTGTGCCAAATATTCTCTGTCTGATGAATTCACACCCCTTCCATATTCTCCCTTGTAGGTCTTGTTTGTAGTGGTACAGGGAAAGACATAACCAGGGCCTGAATCCTGTGCCAGTGCGTCAGACCTGCCCAGTCTGAGCCTGGCTGACATGTGGGTGCGCAGGGATGGAGCTCATGCCACTACTTTCAGGGACAGAAGGCAATAGCTTCTGATAGGGTTAAGCTGCTATTTACAGCTCTGGCTTTCTCTAGAACTGTTGCAGACCTCTGGAACAGCCTGCTTTGGATTTCAGTCAGTGGTAAAGGTCACTCTTCCATGTGCCTGAAGTCTGAAAGCCAGCGTTTCCCACTGCATTAGAAAAATCAGTGCATGTTGTTTGATTAAGTTCTAGCAGTGACACTTCTCTCTGATTTTGTATTGGCTTTCTATATCTAATCCAGCACTGATGTGACAGCACACATTTTCAGAAGTCATTTTCCTTCCAGCAGTCATTGCTTTCATTAACCTTCTTGCACCACTGATCACATATTTGTTGTCCCCATGGCCTATAGCTGTGAGGGTTTCACTAGAATTAATCTTCGTTTATATTTGGTCACCATTCAGTGAGTTTTACATCCTTTGAAAACTGCTGTAAAGCTGTTTCTGATTGTGAAGTACAGTGGCCTTAATGCTCTTAGTATTTATCCTAACTGACAACTTGGGCTAGAACACAGGGCAGGACGCTACATTACTTTGCTATAGCTTTAGTTCACCTTCCGGTGATGTCGGCCTTAATTAAGGTGCAACTGGAATTTTCCAGGGAAAAGGTTGTGCTGTTTCTGTGGCTTCGCTTGAGTAGGGTCAGTTAAATTTTCTTTAATTAGTTTTCAATAGGCAACTTCAGTATCTTCTCCCCTTTTCTCCTTCGAAAGAGATCTGTGCAGGTTACTGTAACAGATGGGGGAAGAATGGGGCGGAAATCCCCATTGATTTCACACCATGCTTTAAGGTCCCTTCCAACCCAAACCATTCTGTGGTTCTAGAAAGTGTTCTTTCTTACAGTTCTCTAATTCCTGAAGAGCGCAAGTGGGCTGAGGGATAAGAATGTTTTAATGAAGACTATATAAGCTGTTTCATGATGTATTTAGTATTGTGCTATGTCTAATCTTGTACAGAAAATAAGGGATGGTGTAGAAAGAAGATGGTTATTTTGTGGCAAGATTAATCTCTGATGGAAATGTTCATTGCAATGTGCATTTTGAGGGTTTGCTCAGGAAAGCGAGACTGCTGTGAAATTTGACGTGTGTTACACAGGTGGCCTTCCCTGGGGACACTTACCCAGGTGTAGGGGTAACTCCTCTGTGTAGCTTCTTACCACAAGATACCCAGCGTTTCGAGCAGACATGTTGTTCCAGGATGTGTGCCTGTACAATGGTGCAAACACAGTTCCAGCTTGTAGCTTGCCTTGTGCTGCTGCTCTGCAGATGCCTGCTGTTCTGTGCGAGCACGAGGTGGTTGGAAGCCCCTTGTTCTGCGGTGCAAAACTCCTGTGCCTGTGTTGTGGGCAAGACTTAGTGGTCCTGCAGGTGCTGTGAAGGCATAGAGTTATAGAATCAGCTGTGTTGGAAAAGACCTATGAGATCATCAGCCATTCCCCCAGCACTGCCAAGGCCACCACTAACCCATGGCACTGAGGCCTCATCTCCATGGTGTGTGAACACTTGCAGGGATGGTGACTCCAGCACTGCACTGGGCAGTTCCAATGCCTGAGCACCCTTTGTGGAAGGAGTTGTTCCTCATCTCCATCTAACCCTGCCCTGGTGCATCTCGAGGCCGTTTCCTCCTGTCCCATCCCTTGTTCCTTGGGAGCAGAGCTCAGCCCCCTCCTGGCTCCATCCTCCTCTCAGGCAGTTGTAGGCAGCGATCAGGTGCCCCCTGAGCCTTCTCTTCTCCATCTGAACCCCCCAGGTCCCTCAGCCATTCCCCATCGCACTGTGCTCCAGGCCCTGCACAGCTCCATTGCCCTTCTCTGGCCCCGCTGCAGCACCTCAATGTCTCTCTTGTAGTGAGGGGCCCAGAACTGAACACAGGATTTAAAGTGCAGCCTCACCAGTGCCCAGTACAGAAGGATTGTCACTTCACTGGTCTGCTGGCCGTGCTGAGGTCACTGTGTCCTACACATCACTGCCTGGCATCCCGCAGGGGGCTGGCTTGTGCAGCTTCCAGTCTTTGAAGCCAGTGGGACCAGTAGTAAACGGCATCAAGAGAAACATTGAGTTTCCTTGGACATGAGAACATCAGTTCTTATTTGGGGGGAGCCAAGGAAGTCCTCTGCCAGCTGCAGGGAATGCTGCCCCTTCTGCAGGCTTCCAGCGGGAGCCTCCACCTGGGAAGAAACCTGGAGGGGATTTGGAAGTGCTTGCGCTCATATGACTTCTCCTAGGTTTTTTTGGAGGGGGAGAGAGCTTGTGTTTTGTATGTTAAAGTTGTTATTTTATTTACTAGTTCAGAGCTTCCTAAAGTCCACTGCCTGTCAGTGTCAGCAGTTGAATCGTGAGAGAATCCCCCCGCTTCTTTGCCATTGCCTTGGAGACTGACCTGTGAAGCCAAGCTGGGGTGCCCTGGACACTTCAAAGAGCCCCCCCATATAACTGTATCATTAAGGGAATGTTCAAGTGATCATCCAACCAATTGTCATATGACCCAGGTTTTGTTTAAAATTCAGTCTTGCTGATCAGTCTTCTAAAGCCGTAAGCCTTGATGTGTGGCCTTGGTCTAAAGTAAGTGCTGGTTGACTAATCTAAGTTACTTGGGAAGTTTTGTAAGAATTATCAGTGAAACAATGCCTTTGGGAAGATAAGCCCTCCCTTGTTCAGCAGTGACATAGCTCCCTGATTTAAAACCCCATCATCTTTTATACTTGGGTGCATTGCAAAGCCTCGTAATTAGTTAAATCTGCTCCTATAATCAAAAGCTATCTGCACACTCCACTGCTCTGTGGCGCTTTCAAAGATTTACGTGATTAACTTGGCGGAGGCAGTGGGTGGCTAATTGGATAAGCTTTAATCTTCACACCACCAAAGCGAGACCTGGTAAGATCAGAGGAGGTAGGAAGTTCTGCTGTGTTGTGTGGGAAGGTAGTTACCAAACATGTCAGAAAGATTATTGTAACAAGCAGCCTAGTTGTCATGACCCAACCTACAGGAATAGGGCAGGTTACTGGGGGAGGGAGAGAGTGAGTGGTGCACATTATTTCCATTTTGCTTGCCTTGGCTTTTTCTTTAACAGGCAGGAATGGTTGTGCTCTCCTCAGCAAGCAAAGAGCTTCATGTGCCCTCTGCTTTATCTGTGAACCTGGTAGAAGTTGTCACATGACTAGAAAATATGTGTTTAGTCCTCCAAAACAATGATGGAAGCTAGGTGAGGTGTAGAGCTGGATTTCAGGGGTGTGTACCTGTCTAATCAAGCCTGACTCCCTACCTTGATAAATACGTAAGTTTTAATGGAGGTGCAGAGGACTGGAATACGGAAGAATCCCAGCTCCTCTTCTGGATATTGCCCATGAAGGCCAGCTGGTCACTGACACAGCCTGGGTTCTGCTCCACAGGGGTGTTCCAGCCCCATCAGGATACTTACGTGAGATGTTATGATTTGAAGTAAGAGCTTTTTAGCCCTGTAGCAAAAAAACCCCAAATCCCACTCTCCCAGTGCTTGTGAGGCCACACCTGGAATACTGTGTTCCTGCTCTCCAAGAAAAGACGTTGACAGGCTGGAAAGGATGCAGAGAAGGGCTGCAGAGATGATCCAAAGACTGGGAAGCTGTATGAGGAAAGACTGAGAGAGCTGGGCTTGTTCAGCCTTGGAAAAAGAAGGCTCAGGAAAGACGTCATCACCATGTTCTGTATTTAAAGAGTGGCTACAAAGCAGATGGAGGCTCCTGTTTTCCAGGGAGTGATGTGGAAAAGAGGGGTGATAGGCACAAGTTACTCCTGGGGATGTTCCAACTGAACACAAGAGGAAAAGCTTTCAAAAAGAACAATCTCTGTGGGGAAGTGGTGGAAACCCTAGTGTTGAACACTTCTAAGGTTCAGCTGGACAGGGTGCTGGGACATCTAGCCTAGGGCATGTTTTGCCAGGAAAGGTTGAACCACATGATTCTTGAGGTCCTTCCACCCTGGGCTTCTGGGATTCCTTGTTTGTTTTTTGATTCTGGTAAATCCATTGCCTCAGTGAAGTTGAATGAACACCTTAAAGTTTTAAGTGGAGAGAGGCTGAGAGTTCTTGAATGGATCTGTCTGGGGCTGCAGTATGAGATGTGTGGTGTGCTGCACAGAGATGAGGGCGTACGTGCTTTTAATTTATGGATGGCCCAAAACTCCTGCGCTGATGAATTATTTTTCAGCAGTGTTGATCCCCTCATGGCCAGGAGATGTCTCTAGTTCACCGTAAGTCCTCAAAGAGCTCCTAGACCCAAGGTCTGGATTTTGCTGTAAGCCTGCAGTCATCCCTCTGGGTATCTGCAGGATGCATCATAGAATGATAGAATAGTTAGGGTTGAAAAGGACCTTAAGATCCTCTAGGTCCAACCCCCCTACCATGGGCAGGGACACCAGCTCCTCCACTGACACTTGGGCGATGTTAACTTCTGATACAGGGTTTGGACCACAGAGTGATTTTGAGCGTATGTGCATGTGCTGCGCAGTGTTTCAGTCTATCTCATGGAGAAGGAACCTGGACTCAGTGTAAAGAAAACAAAACAGAATAAACCCCTTCCCCTCAAAACCTCAACAAACCACGTTCCCCCACCCCCCAAAAAAAAAAACCCACCATGAAAC
>JAOEHY010036269.1:0-19314 GCA_025447955.1 Psilopsiagon aurifrons
CACCATGTTTCTGTGATGCCTATGATATCATACCCCCGTAAACATGCACACATCTCTAATTCCTCTTGTTTGTTCCCATGCTACAGGCATTCGTACAGAGGCATCTGAGCTGAGCTCCACTTGAAGCTGGCTCACCGGCTGGAGCAGCTGAAATATCTCTGCATTGCTCCGAATGCTTACTGTAGGTGCTGGCAAGTGACCGGGTGGGTTGGGATGGAACAATACCCCCCTCCCCCAGCACATCTAGTTTAAAGCATCCTTGACCAGTCTGGCAAGCCTCCTACCAAATCCACTCTTCTCTTTCACATCTCATTCCACTTCCCCTGCTCACCTTCAAAAGAAACCCCCAAGACTTGCTGTCCTATGCAATGGAAAAATTAGATCAATAAAACTACTGGATTTTGTCTTCACTAATTTAACACCGACTTCATATCTGATTTCTGAGCCCCAACACTGTAAGAAAGGGAGCAACAAAGAACCCTAGTAAGCTCCTATGTAATTAATTTGTGGTCTTTTGGCTAGAACTGTACCAAAGTCACTTAACATTTTGACTCAATGTGCCTTTTTCTCCCCATTTTTTATTACTTATTTCCTTAGCAGGACAATTATCATCCTACCAATTATACCCTATGGCACGCTGGGAACTGGGCTGCTGAACCACAGACATGTGCCTAGCTGGACTCACCCTTTTGCATCTCAAAATCAGAGGAAGACAAACAAGATAGCCCCTCAACTCATCACCAAACACAAATGTACCTTCTGCCTGGAACACAGCAATAGCTATTCTAGATATCAGCTCTGGGGCATTAAGGTATAAAAAGCAAGCTTGTTTATGACTGAAATGGCTGTTTAAATTTTATGGTTTCTCCTGCCAGCTTTCCCAACAGTGAGAAGAGCAGTACCCTGCCTCTGTGTTATATGGTTAATACAAAACAGGAAAAACAGTTGTAGGTGAGGACTGGTCTGCAAATTGATCACATCATTTTACAGGCCCATTTCACTGTTTGACACTGCTCATCTCTAACAGTAGCCATCCAATCCTCAAGAAAATCATACTCAAGCACCCTCATTGTCAGATGGCAGCAGCTGCTGAGGGCATAGCACATTCAAGACTCTGAGTGTTTCCAATTTCAGGTGGAAGACAGTGAATCTCTAAATGTCTCCTGTAATCAAATATTCCAAAGGCAGCAAGAACAGAAGAAAAACTTTAGCTCTGGAATATCAAAGACAATTAGATGGAAAAATACCTGACTCCTCTCAAAATTGCTGCTCTGACAAAAGAATGTGGAACACCATTTTCTAGCTCTCTATAGGTAGATGACCTCTTTATTTCTTCTTATGCATTGCTCCATTAGACAGCTTTCCTTTTTCTGATTCTAACCCTCAGCAAAGAGTTCTGCAGACTCTGCTAATTGTTGAAAAAAAACATTTACAACGCTGAGAATTATTTCTGGATCATTGCAATTACATGTCACTATGAGTAAAGCCATTACCTGGAAGTAATTTTCATGGAACAAAGCAGTTCTCTGTCATTAGTACGGTCTTGTATGAGGAAAGAAGTTCAGTGAATTTGCTGAGAATATTCTTAAAGCTGTTGTTCTAAAACTTGTATGGAGAACTTCCGTAGGTAAAAGAACATCTCTCCACTGTTATATGCCTTCAAAATCATCAGATGCTACGGGGTATGTGCAGTATGGATCACTTTGTGAGTACCAAAAAATCATGGCAAATGTTGCTGACACATCCCCCACCAAGATTTAATAGGGCAGATTCGTCTATAAATAACGTGCTAAAGTTTGTCACAAAAATTATAATTATTTCCATTGGCAATCACTCTCTCTTCTTTCCTTTACCCTTTCTCTCCTCTTTACGTAATATATAAAAATAGATATACACCCAGAGATGACATCCTGCTATACATGGAATACACATGTCACCAGTCTTTGAAAATAAATGCATGAAGTGCCAGCTAGATGTAGCAGAATAATGAAATGTGCACTGCTCGAAGTTTCTTTCTGATGCAGAAAATGAAAAATAAAAGGATGCATGTGAAAATCACTTGAGATAACTAAGACAGATATGTTACCTGCAGGATAGGCAGCCAAAAACATACTGTTAAGATATGGTGTGCTACTTTTCTAAAACGTAGAGAAATAAAAAGGGAGACACAGAAGTGACACAAGAAAGCCTGTCACAGTGATGTCTGTGCAGCTCTGTGCCTCTTGGGACTATTTGTAGGCTGGAACTCAAAACTGGACCTGGAAGAGCAAATTAGATGTACTATGATGGAGAGATCAGCTAAATAATCAGGAATATTTTTCTCATTACAGTATTATAACATGATTCTGAAAATATCTATTACCTATAATATTATACAGTAGCATGGGAAGAACAAAGTGATGAATGTGACTGCTCAAAGAAGTAGTGCATTTGATATACGTGGGCAGAATCAGGTCCGTCCTTAGGTTATATGAAATATTTACAGGACAGAAGCCTCTGAATTTCATTCTGAAGTTGCAATAAAGGATGCCAGTTCCACAAGGAACTTCTTGAAGAAAAAAGAGATAATTCTCAGAACACAAGAATGGTTATATTTTTGAGATAAATTTTTTAGAATAAAATTCCTGAATTGTATGACTTCATTTCAAAAACATTTTTAACATTTACACATTTCTAATGAGTTTGCTTTCACATAAGACTGACCCAACAGAGAATATTTTATAAATTTCTTATCTTGCAAAATAAGAGAAACCAAAAAAGATTAAGAAAAAACCCTTGAACTAAACATATTCATTTCTCTTTCTCATCTCCCTGCCACCCTTGCATCACCACACTCTAAAATCCTGATGGGAATTTTCATTAAGAACTCAAACCAACATTTTACTCGGTAGAAAAATGTTTACGAAATGCACTGAATCAGTGAAATGCACTTCATCAGGGCAGCAGCAAAAAGAAAAAAAGTTTCATGATAATGGCACTCAGCATTATGCAGCAGATCATCACAGAGCATATGCACTTTCACATCCCACACAAACTCTTAAATTTTACTGATAGACTGTAACTAGACAGAACCCAAATTACATTCTTTTCTTCAAACAGTATTTTGCCAGGTTTTGTATTTTTCTCATTATTGTCTTTCTAATTGTTTCTAGATTTTGACAAATCTTACCTAAGTGTTTGAAACAAACTTTGTAGCAGCCCTTCTTCTAGGAGTTAAAACTCCTAAACCTAGTCCTCCAGTTGAAATGTTTCATTTCCTGCTCTCTTTTTACAGCATGGTTACTCATGGTTTATTTTTATCATCAATTATTTACAAAGCACCATGTGTTCCTCATTCTTCACAAAGCAGCAAATGTTCCAGGTCCCTGCCCAGAAAATCTTACAAGTTATGATGAAAAGGATGTAAACTTTTCTGCTTTGAAACCTACTTGAATGTTACACAACAGAACAACCAGCAGAAAAGTTAACAGACTATCCCAATTCACTGCTGGTGAAATAATAACAAATAAGCCCAAGAGAACACTGAGGCTTCACTTGTAACTGTAAAGCTCTAATCCATTTCGTTTCCATGCTTTCTCTTCTATTATTTCAGCACAGTGGAGCTGATATTTACACCACAATTTGGTACACATCTGTAATGTGCATTTAGATGCTGATCTGTCCTTACAGCTGTTCAGTGAAATCGGAATAAAAAAATTGAAAAGTGCCTGTGACACAAAGCTATACTGCAGAGCACGATGTCTAATTTCTTCTGCTCTCTTAAGGTGAAATTTACCACCATACACTGGATATCTGGTTTAAAGGAACAATAGGTCTGTAAGTATAGATCTACAAATGCAACTTATCCAATCCATGTCGGAGTGCCAGCGACATGTCATTAAATTCCAGTCAATGACTGGATCTCTGACACTGATACTCCAATGAAATGCCTTGAAAAATCACTAAAATGCAAAATTGAACTTTGATTTTTCATCATTTATTTTACATTGGTTGATGAACAGTTCCTCCTTTGACAACAGAAGTTAAAACCATTACAAGGTTTTTAAATTGTCTTGTCCTTCGTGTAAGCACTTCGTGTTTTCAGTAAGCTTGAATTTTTTCTCATTGTTGAGAAAACACAATGTGCTTGAAGTTCCAAACATTAAAACAAACAAATGATTCTTGATAAATACTGTTCCAGCATGATAAGCAGACCAACTGTTTTTTATCAGACCAACCAGAACAACTGTAAAAAGTAGAGAGGCTTTAAGGTGTGAGAACCTTTCTTTAGGCAGGAAATAGCAGTTAATTTTAAAGCTGAATGCAAGTTATGAACAAGTTACTTTGGCACTACAAAGCTTTCTGTGAGAGGTACCATGCAAGAGTTACTAGCACAAGGGAAAGTTCCTAATTACCCTCTATAAACCATTTCCAGATATCATGCAACTGTGTCCTTCTTTCTTTCCAAAGAAAGAATCTTCTTTCTAAAACAACTAGCCATGATCCCCGTGATCTCTTCATACCAGTTGTTAAGTTGCACATTACTACATGAGGCCACATCACTGACTTACACAACCACATCACTGTATTTTCTTTATTATTCTCCAACACAGAATATATGTACTTCAATATCAGCTTTGCTTTGTGACTGCAGCAGCACCTTGTAGCACAGTCACTTGAGGCTGTGAATTTTCTGCAGCATGCTAGTACAATGAATAATGCTGAAATATGGATTAAAAAAACCCAAACCAAACAGAACAAGAAAGAGTAATTCAACTATGTGAAGAAATTAAGTTTGTGACAGTGTTTTGTCTATAAAGGAAGTCCAAGGCCACATAGCAACCTTAGAGGAAAAAATCCTGTTCTGGAACTAAAGAAAATAAAGGTCTCTTCTCAGTTCTACTCTTGCCTTTGCAGTTAAGATTTAAAATGGTGAGGGAAATGCAAGATGGTGATGGAATAAATGAAACTGACTTAACCTGAAGCTAAATTCAGCTCTTTAAACCCTTTGTTAGGTTCCCGACTGAACCAAGAAAAATAACTTTGGTTTGAGGCAAGGTGTATTTCTTCTGCCAGGCTTTGTATCTGTGGGCATAACAAAGCACAAAAACAAAGGAAAAAAAAAAGTCCTGAAGAGGTCACAATCCAGATTCAATATCTCATGTGTTTAAAGTAACTAGGGAACAGCTAATCATCTTTCATTTCTAGTGACAGCTCAGTTCCTACATGATGCCCAAGTGAGAATTGCTTGTAATTACTGATTGCAGGAAATGATTACTCACTTCCCTAGACTAAAAAAACTTTGGCTTCAGCCATACCTAAGATGTTTAGGTATTTCTGGGCTAACATAAATACTCTTCTGACTCTGGAAATTGAAAATTGCATTTTGAGAAAGCTGGTTTACTTAAATGATCTTGCACTTCACAGAGAAGACTTCAAAGCTGGAGCTGTCAGTACTGTAAAGTTTCCTAAGTCATTTAACTTTCCTCTGAGATACAGTATATTCCACTGTCACACGAAGATGATAACTCACATCATCATGATATTTCAAGTCCAAATTCATTAAAACTTATAAATTATTTTGCAGTGCTTAGTAGAAAAATATTACAGAAATTGAAAGCATTTTTACTATACTATACTAATGAGCTGAAGAGTGAGATACAGAACTGCAGGCCACTCTTTGCAGGGACTGCAGGTGATTTAAAGTTGTAAATTTAAAAAAAAAATCAATTCTGAGAAGATATTATTTTATTTGCTGCAACTGAAATATATATAAAAAATACTGAATGCACAGCTCCCAAACCCTGGGAGCTGGCTGAGCTGGCCTTAGCTCTTCATATTTACATCTGAAATTACAGAGCCATACTGGAAAGGAGTAACTCATATGTTGCCTTTTGTCCTAAGAAACTACTGTGAAAATTAACATGTGGTTATACATAGGAATCATGACTAGAGCTTCATAGTTTGACAGCTCACAATAACTGCTCAACAGGTTAGAGCAGAAATAAAGGATAAGCAGGGGAGGCAGCAGGAGTGCTGAGTGCATGGGAAGGAGCTGGAATTAAGGTGGGCAGAACATAATTGTTTTAATTGGAATTTAGACAAGACAGCAGAGCTAACATGCCAGTAATTTAAGAAAACTGAGATGAAGGTACAGGAGATATTTTGATCACTATTACTTCACAGTTCTTGCAGGGTGATAGCGCAATCTGTTACCATGAAAAGAATTGTGAAGTTTTAATTGAACATATTAAAGTCTCTTTATCCATCACTGGAGTGATGGATTCAGTATTACACAGTCTAAGTGCATTTGCTGAACCCTTAACGGAAACATCATTCAGTTTTTGAACCAAAGTTTGCAAAACAGTGCTTAATCAGCAATTTGCTTGCTTTGATTTATGAAGAGTCACCCAGACTGGAACATCAGCATCCCAAATCAGCTATTGGAAGGATTTATAGCACACTAGAGACACCCTGTGTGTAACAATGAGCACATACACACTAAGCAAGGTTTCCTTAGCAAATAGAAACAACAGATGAGTAATGATGCAAATTCAGTTGGAAATCACTCCATATTTCAGTGAAGGACAAGAGTTTTCAGAACTTGCAAGGTAGAGAGAGAAAGACAGCACCCAAACTTTTCTCCAAAGTGTCTCCAACTATGTGTTTGGTTACAGGACAAAGCAGAATGATATGCAGCAGTCCAAACAAAATGAGTAAAGGGAAACTCATTAAAAAATTAAGCGGTTGTCTCTTCCTTTGACCTATCAGGTAGGTTTCTTGCCAAAGTACAAATTCTTTAGATGTCCTCTAGCTTCCAAACGTCAGCAATGATTTTGCTCTTCATCAGCCAGACACTTCCCAAGTTAATTATTTTGCCATGAACTTCTCTAACCAAACCTCCCAGCACACACTGCACCTTCCTCCTTGTCCCATAAATCAGGGACCTCACATACTACCTGTATTCTTCCTCATATCTTAGCACTTAGCAAATGTATATGTCTACTACACATGATATCTTAATCACTGGCACTTTCTGGAGAAAAGTTTCAACATTTGCTGTATCTTAATTATAGCATCTCGAGGGACACCAGCTGACTTTCCATTAGTTAGCAAAGCCTTTCCTATTAGGAATTCTTTAGAGGCCAAATCATTCATCTTACTATTGCCACAACACAGCAGGTGAAATATTCCAATGCAGCAAAGCAGCAAAGTTCTATTTGCCTTCCAGGCCCTTCATGTAACGTTTACTTCCTAAGCCTACAACAGAGGAGGTAAATACCCCTCAACAAAAACATGAATTCCACTTCAAAAGTGGTGGAGTCATTCAGTAAAGAGCAGGCCTTTGTCAGGTATAAATTATCACAACTCTGTTGTCATGAAGCTATGAGAATTTACCCCCTGCTGAGGATCCGCTCCACAATTTTGCAGCTTTTATTGCTGTGTATGTATTGCAGTAGTGAAAGGTTGTCTATCATGATGAAAGTAATCGTAACACAATGATTTGTTTGTGTTTATAACTCTGGTTTTATATGTGACTGTTACTCATAACTATTTTTTCTAACTGCATCTGCTCTTGCTATTTTCTGAATCCAATATCCCCCATTAAGATGAATCGTCAGTAACAGCCTTTATCACTCTCTATTGGTGCTGGAACACGTGCAGCTCATTACATGCAGACACCTCTGCCCCAGTTTACAACCGAGAAAACAGAAGTAGGGAGACTGTGTTACTGACAGTTTTAAAGAGAAACAGTGCTAGGACAAAATTAGATTATGTAAGTTCCTGCTCCAACTCCTGTGTTTACCTGACTAGATAACATTTCCTGACAAAGTGAGGAAGAGTTTGGTTTTGAAAATGATGCAAAGACATTCTTACCAAGAATCAAGAATTCACAAAAAGTGAATACTGAAAACCTGTAATGTAACAACAGCTAGGAATAAAACTTTTTGAAGTGTTGTCCTTTAAAGCTTTATTTTTATGCTTTACTCAGTTCACAACTTCACAGAATCACTTTTATATAGTTGTTTGTAACAAGAAGGGTCATTTTTGGGAATGAGATTTGCAAAAGCACCAAGGGATCTCTGAGTGCAAATCCCATGTCTTTCTGTGAGAAACTCATGTTTGCTTTGAAAATCACCTCTTCTGAATTCAGTGGGGGTTTTATTCTGGTTTTGCCAACAGGAACAGAATTAGTCAAACTGGTCCAAAGCCAAAGGAAAAATATTTTTCCTGCCCCCCTATTAGAGTCTTATGTTATCATATGGAGATGACAGAAACCCTAAAATAAAATTGGTTTACCTGACACTGACAAACTAGAAGCCAGCTTTCAGAATCAGTTTATCAAAAGACAGACTTCAGAGTTCAGCCATGCACTTTAATTACTTGTTTCACACGTATGAAAAGAGACATTTCTTATACAGGCATAAGGCATAATTGATTGCTCTTGTCCTATCTCAGCCTGTTAAACTGATGGCTGCTGCTGATATTCTAGATCACAAGATGTGCATTCTTCAAAGAAATTTAAAATCTACAGTGACCTTTTCATTCTATGTCAAAGGACCTCAGTCACTTTTGTTTACGATCAGTACATCCCAAAATTTTAAGATAGCTATTTTGCTACCAACTAGAGAAAAGATAAAATGCATTTTTCCCCTCTGTACAGTCAAAATGAATATCATCGCTGTTATAAACATGCTTTGAACTACTAAATCATGACCCTGAAACACAGGTTATTTATGAATGACAGAGAAGCCAAAAGGAAAGATTAAGCAGAATTTGTAGCTGACTAGTCTTAAACACCAAGTCTTATGTTTAAAAAGTCTCACTATTTAAATATTACTTCCTTGCTATTAATCCTATCTAGCCATTTCGATGAGAGTAGGCGAAAAGATGAACTGAAGCTGGTACATTAATATAACTTGTGACCCTGCAGCTTTTCCCTTAGCAGGTCTTCATTGCAGCTCCCCTCACCAGCCTGTGCTGGAAACAAAAGGCGATCCATTTTCTCATCAGCTAGGCAATGTACATACCTCTCTGCATGGTTGCCTTTCTTGCTGTGAAACACTGTAAAATACAGAGATCATTGTGCTGGGTCTCCACATGACATTATATCAAGCATAAAGAATACCAAATGACTTAGGCAGTGACACTGAATCACTCAGGGACTGGCTCAGCTGGACTGAAAAATGTAAGAGCACTTCTCACATTCAAGCATCCAAGCAAGGACATAAGGATGAGCTGGTGGGACAGACACATGTCCAGAACCATACAAAGTCAGGTGCTTCCTTTTCAGCGGCACATTTTTTTTGTATGTCAGCACCCAATTCCTGATCTGTGTGACAGAAACACAGATGTTTCAGACAAAAAAAAATAAAAATAGAATGGTCATTAATAAGAAAAAAAATATTCTTACAAGTCAAAACTGAGCAGGCATTATGAAAAAATCAACATCTGAAACATGAACTTTCTGCTCAGCAGAAAAAAAGTAATGACTTTGAGAACCAGTGCAGCATAGGAAAGCCAAAAGCTTTACTGAAAAATGGACACGGAGGGAAGCCCATGTACCATATAGTATGGGGTATACGTGGGAAATTAGCCCTGGCTTCCCAGAAGAGCCCTCCCAGAGGCACATCAACTGTCTAGAGAAAGGAACTGAGGTTTAGGTTGGCCACATGTAGGGTTTCAATGTTGCCACACTCACACAACAAAAAGCACAGCTTTGTAACTGCCTGTGCAAGGTACATAGATGAAGGGGAAAAAATAAAAGCTTCCTTTAATCCCACACACTGGGGAGCATGAAAGCAGGATTCGAACATACACACGTGAAGAAACATGTATTTAAGGAATTCCAGTCTTTTTCTTTATTTAGTAGGAAGTTGTATGGTATGAGGGATAACACTGTACCCTGGGAATCAGTAAGAGCAGGTACTAGCCTAACATCTGTCAGTGTCCTACTAGGTAGCCTTGGGTAAATCAGTTTAGAGATGACAAACCCAGTAATTATAATGGTCAAATTTTTGTTCCTATAACACAAGTATAAGTCTACACTAAAACATTTCCTACTTCAAGCAGAATAAATTTTTCAGAAAAAAAAAGAAAAACAAGTAATCTTGCTATTAAAACCTCCAGAGAGAGAATCCACAATAATCCTTTTAAAACAATTTCAACAGTTTATTACCTTTATTACAAAAATGTGCACCTAGAGTCTATCAGCGCCTTACTTCCAACTTTCCACCATTTTATTTTTACTAATTGCTATGTTGAAAAGTTTTCCAGTATCATACTCTGTTCCTCATATAGATATAGGCTGAGATAAATTACCTTTGCTTAAACTAAGTAGGTTGTAGGTTGAACCTTGAGTATCTTGCTGCACAGAATGTCCAATACATTCATCACTCTTTAAGTCTTCACCAACTCTGTACTCCTTTTTAAAATGTGAATGTGAATCTTCACATGCACTCGGATATTTAGGAAGTTACCACATCACTACTGACTTAGAGGTAGCACAATGTCATGAATCCGGTTTAAAATTTCTCACTGGGCCTTTGGCTAATGCGTAACAGTGAAATCCCACTTTCGACCAATTATCTATCATGATCTCCCAAACACTTGCAAATGTAAGCTAAATTATTTGCTCACATATATGAAAACAAACAAACAAAACCATCAAAAAAACCCAAAACCTAAATATATATATATGTGTGTGTACATGGGTTTACCTTTAGTTTTCCTGAAGTGTATACGATTTATGGATCACTTCATAAGCTAACTTCATTCCCAAAGTCCCAAACTTTATTCCATCTACATAAATTTACCATTATAATTTTTTAATATTTTCCACTCATTAAAAGTAATGGGAAACAGAGCATGGCACAACATATTAGGAATCATATAAGATAATGATTCCCATTTTGCATATTAAGACTACTGGATAAGCAGTTTTAATTCCTTTTAATATATTGCCCATTTGAATATTTCTTAATCAAAGGTTGTGTGGTACTACAAAAAATGCTGTAAGAAAAGAAAGCCCATTACATCAGCACTACAACATTCATCAACCAACACTCATATATCATAAGAAAGCTATTGAATTAGTCTGACAAGATACATTTTCCATAAACCAATGAGAACTGCCACAAATTACATTATTTCTGATTATTATTTTACTAATAATGTCCCATATCAGTCTTCCATTATTTTGCTACGGATTGGCACCAGGCTGAAGGCCTGTAATTACTCAGCTATGCCACTTAAAATTCTGGCACAGTATTTGCCTTCCCAGTTCCATATCAATTAATAAAAATCAACATTAACAATCCAGAGACATTCTTAAGCGGTTCCTTGAATACTCCCTGATGAATGTTATTGGAACTGCTGATCATAAAGTGTCTTAACTTGAACAGAAGCTGTTTAACAACCCCCACGGTTAGTGATAAAATGAAATTCCCAATCCCTATCTCTAACTGTACAAAATGCAGATAACAGTACTTGCTCCCAAAATGCATTAAGATCAGTAGTTTAGAAACAATTTAGAAGAGCTAGGTATTTGAGGTTTTTAACTCCTCCATATTGCAGTATCTCTTCAGTGACTGAGAATATTTATATTTCAACAAATAAATCCTTCCTTCTTTTCTACCAAAGAGGATCTCAGGTACAAATTATTCTTGTATCTTTTTCGTGCTGACTGCCCAGAATTTATACAGCAACATTACTTTTCACTGCCAGGAAATCCCTTATGTAACTCTGTCGAGTCACTCTAAATAGATGCTACACTGAATCCAGTAATTTATCAAGGTTTGTCAAGTGCAACAAATAGTGAAGCAGCTAATATGGTAAGAGGAATATGTGTCGTCTATACTGTCAGCAATCACAAGTGGATAAAACCTAATTAAAGAGCAAAAAAATTTCACTTTGAGATCTGTAAAGCATTTTTGTACTCAAGAAACAATGATCAGAAGAAAATCATTGCAAATCCTCCTTTCATTTGTGGGATAGCATGTTTTAGGTACTGGTACTACATAAACATTTTTAGCAATATTAAACCAATTTTTAAAGCGGATTTTCATTAATTCTATAAGCAAGTATTCTATGTAAGTCATTTTTCCTAACTTCAAAGTAAATTAATAGGTTTATATTCCATTCACTGATGTAATGGCAATGTAGTGTAGGCATAGCAAAGCTAGCTTTAAAACAAAGCCAGCTTGGATACTGGCACCCATCCGGCCACATACCCCACAGAGTTTGGTGTAGGTAAATGCCTGGATACTTATGCAGCTTCTAAAACATGATTTGGAAACCCCAGGGAGCTACATGCTGTTAAACTATTACAGGTATCTGAAAGAAAACCCCTAGATTTAAATTACCTAAGATGGTCAGCTGTAATCAGAAGTCTAACAGACCTAATGCCAGTGACAGGAAAACACGGGCTCAGAAGTATTTAGGCAAGTTAGTTGTTTTTAGAATAACTAACTACACATGGTCAAATTCACCCTCAGATATGCTGAGCACAGACTGAAGCAATCTCAAGCATTAAACAGAACTTGTAAAAAGGACAAACATGGTGCTTAGCATTAAAAATAGGGGAAAAAAAGGACAGAAAGCTTACTTCTAATTACAGCAGAAATGCTGTAACAAGCAAACAAACAATTTAAGTATCTAGAAGATGACAAGGGGATAAGCAACCAGCAATGCAGGCCGTTTTCTCTGTTAAATGGGTTAGCAAGCATTAAACACAGGCAAAAAAGACTAGATATTTTTAGTAAGAACTTTATGATATTGTCATAAACACCTGGGAGAAACTCATCTAGAAAAAAAAACCACTGTTAGATGGCGGCTCAACTCTACTCAGAAAACAGTTTTGATGATTCACTGTCAAACTAGAGGGGTTTCCCAAGTGGCATTCCACAGAACAGTATATAATTCAGAATTTTGATTAATGATTTGGCCAAAAGAATAGAAAGCATATTTGTTAAATTTGCAGCCACCATGAAGGTGGAACAGCCTGTGAGAACAAGGCAAGGATGCAATCAGAATTTAAAAATGTCTTGATTAAGTGGAAGAATGGCTTTGGACAAGTAGGATACAAGTCAAAAAGTACAGTGGCAAAATTCTACACTTAGACACAACTCATTAACAACAAAAAAAAACAAGGTAGGTAAGTCAATGATTTAGGAATCTTACTAAAGGTAACAGTAGATAGCAAACTGAACATGACTCAACAGTATCACGGTGTTGCAACACCATGTTTATACAGGAGATGTATAAACAGAAATACTGCATGTAAAACATATGAAGAATTTTACAGTCTCCTAAACAAGAGCAAACTAAAGTACTTGTCCAGTTTGGGTCACTGCTGAAGTAAACCAGTCTAAGGAAAGTAAAGGTAAGAAAGGTGATCTAGAAAACCCAGGTTATGTGACAAGGTTTAAGGAACTGTAATTGTTTACTCTAGAAAACAGAAGACTGAGGGAAATGCAATAATTTTCTTAAAATGTGTACAAAGCAGCTACAAATGGAAAGGAACTACACCCCTCTGCGCACCAATTTTGGCTAAAGCAAAAACTAAAGAAGGCATAAACTTCAGCAATGCATATTTATGGTCAATAGAAAAAACTTTCAAATAGTAGGACAGTGGAGCACTAGAGCCAACTATCCTTGGCCTTGTGCACTTTCCACATTTCATGACTTTCAATAAAAGGTTGCAGAATCAACCCTAATAGATTAATGCTGCACTGCAATTATAGTAACTGCAGTACAGGTGTATGCTTGGAGGTTCTAAATCTTCCATAGATCCTTTTTGTGCTTAATAAATGAGGGACAGTCAATTTACACTTATGCTACACTTGCATAGATGAAGCCTTTATCCATGCACTATGTTTCAATGGAGTCAGTGAAAAGTTTGTGTTTACTTCAGCAGAAGCATGCCAGGATCCAGATACAGGAAAACTTAAGAGCATTAGCCATTTGGCCACTGAAATGTAATCAGGTGCATGGGGAAGGTGGAGATACATACTTTCTTTTCCTTTCTTTTCTAAATAAGCAGAAAGTCCTTTTTTTATGAGGCATTTCCGAATGGTAA
Source organism: Psilopsiagon aurifrons (assembly GCA_025447955.1). NCBI lineage: Eukaryota > Metazoa > Chordata > Aves > Psittaciformes > Psittacidae > Psilopsiagon > Psilopsiagon aurifrons. Next base: position 14,060 of record JAOEHY010036269.1, read on the forward strand.
CAGTGTTACTGCACATCAGAAACAGCCTCTCTGCGAACAAAGAATATTTCCTTTGCTAGGAATATATATATGTCTGGGCAAAACCAAGCAACTACAGTGCTAACAAATACAACCACATAGGATAAAGGCAGAACAGATCTATTGCTTATGATTTGATATGGATGATACATTAACACATAACCATGACTTGCATCCTCCCTCGAATAGGCCACATTTTGCAGTGCTAGCTGCTGCCAAACTCAACACAAATGCGTGTGAAAAGCCTACCCAAAGCCCACTTTTCCTCAGGAAACTACAGATATTCCACAGCTTGTTTCAGATACACGCATGAGTGACACAGACTGCAGTAGCAGTAACCCTGCTCCATTATATACCACCACCTGTACAACATGCAGGGGTGCAGCTGGACCTCTTCCACCTCTGCCTGCTCACAGCACTTACCCTGAACATAAAATTGGGGTAACAATGGCCATGCTGTAAATAAAGTAGGGTAACAACTATTTCAACTGAAGTAGGACTGAGGTGTTTGTAATTATGCTGGCTATACTCTGGAACAGTGACATTTTATTTCGTTCTGTTGACAAGTTCTAGCCTGGTATTTACTGACAGACACGGAGTTACAGGTGAATAAAACTGATGCAAATCCAACATAATGAAAAATCAAGCTATTAGTATTCTACTCAGACTATTTACAATCTAATTGCTGCTTGTTACTGAGACTGGTGGTTTTTACATTGACCTTGTTAATTAATTGTTTTATATGCGTCATTAACAAAATTTAGCTTTTCCAAATTAATTTAGGATTGTGCGTTGCTCAAATTTATTATTCATTAAAGTATGTAAAGCACCTCAAACACTTCCTTTACATGCATGCACTAAACACACATAAATCATGTTAGCATATAAAACCAATATGCAAATACACTTAATTAGCACTTTCATTGATGTGTGCTTGTACCATTCATACCTTACAGTCGCAACTAAAAAAGTATAAAGTGTAATTAGAATCTGTCAGAACTAACAATATTATAAATCCTGAATTCTATGTTATTAATAGGATTTAAAACTATTACTACATTAACAACAGAATTTCAAATTCACAAGTTTTGAACCTCACTTAAGCCTAAGAATAAGCTAGGTTATTTTTGGTAGTTAATTTTTAATCAGCTCCATGTCTTCACAAATTAGGCCAATTATTTTCAGTTAGCAGAAGATGTTATTTATGAAAATATTTATTACTATTAACATTTGTAAGGATCTATTTCTTCATAAAATGCAGGTCACAGGCCTAAATGAACCCAAAGAGTTTCCATGTATACAAATTACCTGTTATCTCCATGGTTACATGAGCTAATACGTTTTATATAAGGTATATGCATCAGAACAGTAATCTACTATTGAACAAAGCAGCAAATCTGTGTCTTTATGACTAAACATATGCTGTTGTTGGATGCTGGCAGTATAATCTGTCGTCATACATGAGAAACACCAAGAAATTTAGAGAGATGTGAGAAGCACAGTAGAGTGATGGATACAACCCACTGTGTGAGAAGAGGTCCAAGTTCCCCAAAGTGCTCTCTCCAAGTCTCGCTTCTGAAGCTGCAGCAATATAGCACATCACAGGCAATGGCTGCCCCCAATGACACTAATAATCCCCCTCAATTTGAATTTAAAACTCTTCCACTGAACACTTTGCTGTGCACAAGCTGTAGCTACAAAACTCATTTTCCTTCAAGTTACCTCTTGCCCATCTTCAGAAAAGCATCCACATTAAGGAAGACCATGTAACTGTAACTATGTGTTTCACACTGGGTATATGTTCACTCTTGTGGCTTGGAATGTCCAGGTCTGTTTTTCATTGCATGATTTCCCTAATAAAAATCATGACTTGCCCTTGTCATGTCGTTTCTTGGCATAGATACCAGACATTAACATGCTAGCACTTTGTAAATGAAGACTACTGCGATAACTGTTGTTAACTGGAGTCTACATGTGTTGCCTTGTGCAATTTCAGTCAGTGACTTAAAACTATTCGTTAAATTTGCAAGATGACAGAAATATCAGTGAGGCCTAAAGGAGTACCTACTGCCTCCCCATGGCAGTTAAATGTCATGGTTTTGACAGTAACTAGGTAACTGCTATATTCTCCAAAAACACCTTATGTATTTCTGAAAATGCCCCCGCGCTCCCATTACTACATCTAGGCTGCCTAATAGTCCTAATTCCCCCAGAAATTTGAAAACAAATTCTGAATACTTATTTGTGAAATAAAGGATTTTTATTTGACTTTTTCAAAAATTTCCCTGGCTATTTAATACTAATTAAAATCTGTTGAGCCATATGGTGACTCTTCTTTCTCTTAACAAACATTATGACTTTCATATTTTCTACCCTGATTTTTCCCGTTCCTGCCATAACAAACAACAAAGCTCAGAGAACTTGTAGCACAGAGATATCAGTGATTCAAACACTTATGCAGCCACACAGACAGGCCAAAAGGAACCACGATAGAAAACTGGTTTTAAAACATTAAGGCAAGTGAACCTTTGGCGATTAAACATGCCCTGTAACAAAACAGACCTTCACATCCACAAACAGAGCAGTCACAGACAGCATGGGTCCTGGCATTCACATTTTTCTAAGCTGTAAATAACTTGCCTTTATATTTATATTTATGTTACAAAATTGCACATTAATGCTTTTTGTCCCATCCACCATTGCATTTTTAAAATTGTACTCCAAGCAATAAATATCATGCCTTTATTCCAGATTAGAACTAGCTGGAGAGAGAAATGATCTCCTAGAAGCTTCTTCTAGTAAAGAGCTAAGGGAAAGAAGCTTCTTCTAGTAAAGAGCTAGAGGAAAGAGAGAGCTTATGCTTGTGGAAGCACAGCACTGTGCATGCATGTGAGTGTGGCTTGCACTGGAAGATATTTAAAGAACAGCTCCTGAAGAAAAAACCACTACATCCATCTATCTATGCATACATTTCCATGTCTCCACTGCACAACTGCTGCTCTGCCAGCCTCCTTACTGACCTGTGCCAAGTGACTTAGCCCTCTGCTAATGAAAAAGGTAAAAGCTAGATCTAACTGGCTTTACTGGATCAGCCAGACCCTGCCAAACTGTGGCATCAGCACGTCAGCGCATCAACGAGTTGTGAGACAAATGCACTGGCTTCTGATGCATTAGGAAAAATGGCTATTCCAGCACACACCATACTATAAAATCTCATCTCTAGCATTTGGATCTTGCCAAATTCTACCAATGTTTGTCCCCCACCCACAAATAACATTGCTTCAATTCATTTCTGAATTAATAATTATTCTACTATAAGTGTTCTTTCTCCTACACTGTAGGAAAAAATTGAATCACAATGCATATAGTTTAATTCAGAAAAAATAGATACTGCTACATAGTGGTGTTGACAAATGTATCCCAGCTTCCCCCTCAGAAAACCAAAAGTGCCCTGTACTTAAAACCACAACAAAAATGAAATTGTCACATGCCTTGAAAACACTCAGCTAGTGTAAAAAACTTGCCCACTGACCCAGGAAAGGATAATCTGGACCTATTGTATTCAGAGTGAAAAAGTGCATCTTCAAGATTACTAAAAGTTTAAGAGCCTAATACATCTCTGTTCAACAAACAGCAAAGGCACCAAGGCTCTAAGTTTAAATAGGACTTACTTTTTCTCATCTAGACCTAACTTCCTTCTAAATTGAGCACTGAGGAAGCCAAATACTGCCGAAAAATCTCTGCTCCCTATTTTACATCTTAAGTGAAACCACAATAATTCAAATCTGATATTTTCATCTATGCAAGTGCAGCCACCTTTTGTATTACACACTGAAGTTTTACAGTAAGATATGTCTAAAACACACACGGACAATCCCAAAGAAGTACTTTAAGCTCATCAGCTCTTAATAGAGGTTTTCAAAGCAGCTTAAGGGATTTAGACAAAAAAAATATTCATTTCTTATTTCCTTTTAGCACCAACACATGGCTAAACTAGGCTGCTCTGAAAATCTCAGTCAACTGGATGCATATTCACTGGATTCAAGAGAACTGTCATTCTTGCTGTCCATATAAAAAATGAAACTCCCAAGCTTAAGAAAAATTTAATTGACATTGGCTAGATTCTGCTTGTACCATCACTGACAACTTTACAAACTTGTGTTCTGCAAAACCTCATTTTTGAAATCTGAATAGAACACTTCAGAAAAGCATTTTTAGCTGAAACAAGAGCTGTGATTACACACATGCTGGTTTCAGAAATAAGAGATCTATTTTGTATTGCTCTAGCACTGTGATGTGCTTAAGGTTGGATTGTTCTGGTCAATCAAAAGCATCATGAAGTTTTCTGTAGTTTCATAGTAAGACTTGCAACCTCAGAGCCAAAAAACTGTACCAGCTAGCAAGTTTCAGACACTGGTTGTTTTCTGTACTAATGAATATAAATAAACTAGGTTGGACAGCAATTTGCAATGAAACTGAAGCAGCTGCTGGTTTTTAGCAGATGGTAAGTTTAAGTTTTCAGGTGTGGGAGAGGATTAAAACTGGATCCAAGATGATGCAGGTGTTAGTTTCAGGATTCAGGCAGGCCTGCTGTGCAATGTCAGAATTTTGCATGTATAGGCTATTATCAGAATTTTTCCTACATGGCATCATGTTTGCTAAGCACTGAAAAACATGATGAGGCATACTACTAAAATTCCATTTAATTATGTCTGCAACCTCAACATCCCTCTCGTTCTGTAATGCCAAACTTTCCCAGGGCTGCAGGGAGCAGCCAGCAGCCCTCTTCCAGCTGCAGCAGAGAAGGGAAAGGGCTGGGAGCCGGGCGCAGCTGGCACCAGGTTTGGAAACAAGCATTCCCTGGGATGCACCCGCTCCCCGACCCCTTTCTTTCCACGCGGCGAGGCAAAACTCCAGGAGGCCTCGTGTACCCGATCCAGATTTTGCTGTGCCCTGGCCCTGGGACACTCAGATATTTCTGTTCTTCTGCCTACTATTTATTTATTTATTCGTTTTAAATTGCTGCAGCGGAAGCAGCCAGCCTGTGGCGGGTTGGCTGAGCCGGGGGACCGCGGCTCCCCCGGGACCCCGGCAGTGCTCCTCCCGCTGGCCGCGGGGCTCCGCGCGCTCCCTGGATACTGCGCGCTCCCTCTGCGGAGGGAGGGAGGAAGAGAAGGAGGAGAGAAAAAAAGAGGGAGGAGAGAAAGGAGGGGGAAGGGACGGAGGAGAGAGGAAAG
>JAOEHY010036269.1:19414-35788 GCA_025447955.1 Psilopsiagon aurifrons
CCCGGCAGCCCTGCCGCCGCCGCCACCGCCCGGCTCCGGCCCGCCTCCCCCCAGCACCCCGCGAGGAACAGCTCCTTTGCAGTTTGCAGCACCGCATTAAACAGGGAAAGCGAGGGAGAGAGGAGGGAAGCAACCAGCTCGCAGCGCTGGGCTACGGAACGCGGTAAAGACGCTTCCAGGACAAACCGTATCATTTGCAAAAAAATAGCTCCTTCAGCAGGGTTAGGCGCTTTTTTTTTTTTTCTCCTTTCCTTTAGTCGAGCACACAGAAGTGCCCCTACCCCAGCGTACAGCCAACCTGTCGGCCCGAGGGGCACCTGAACCAGCCGAAGCAGAATGTACCAGGGACACATGCAGGTAAGACGCTGCAAGAGGGTGGAGAGGTGAAGCCCGCTGAAACGTGATTCTGTGAAGTTTCTGTGGGTTGAGCAGAGGGAAGATGCCACCCCGGCACCATGCAACAAGTGAGCTGGTGCAGTACGAACATGGCACTCCAACTCAGGGCAGAAGGGAAGAGCGTGCCTGGGGCTAGCTCTGCGCAAGGGGGCGGAAGGAAAAGGGGTTCTATCAACTTTGTAACTGGTAAAGTTTTGTGTATATTTATAGATTTGTTATGCCTGCTTGTTCAAACAGATTCAAGGGAGCATTCCAGGGCAAACAGGGTTATGGCATGCTTTAAGTGACACATGTCTCCTGCCATCCTCTTGATGCATCTCTCCCTGTATGTCAAGTGAAGGGCAAACAATAAGGGATAAAACAGAGCACTTGCATTGCAAAATCTGCAAAGATTTCATGGCACACTAAAGCCATTGATTTGCACAGTGTGGCGTGTTTAAAGGTGATGGATTTCTGTTCTTCCCTCCCAACATGGGATGAGGATCAATTTTGCTAAGCCCTGGAATGACTTTGTAGAATTAATTCAAACACATTTCTCACTGACTTCAACATTTTAGTCCAAAATCTTGTCTCATGATCCTACTGATCCATATCACTGTAGCAGAAAATGCCTCTCCCTGATAAAAGTATAGTAGTGGCTTGGACATGATGACTTTAACCTTGACTCCCACTCTCCTTCACATAGCTCTTCCTTGGAAAGCCAAGTCTGTTTTGAAGGGGGAGAAAATGCCAAACTGGAATAAAGGTTTACACTAATCTCCCAAATTCATTTTTCTGCTCTCAGACCCAGTCTGGCTTTGTGTTCATTGCCAGGAATGATGAAATGCTTTTATCATATACAGTGGCAGCCTCACATGTAGTGTTGTTAGTACTAAGGTTGTTTACAGAGAACCTGCGGGTTTAGTAAGTGTAAGCTGACCACTTCTCCTTGGTGTGATTCTGCACAGTATTTCAATATCTCTGAACGGTCATCAGGGACATTAAACTTAAGTCAATGTCAAACACAGGGTTGTGTACAATATGTGAGTTAAGTGAGGACTCTGATTCAGCACTCTGCTTTCTAGAACTGAGTGATAACAGTTACTCTTTCATGTTCGCGTTATCTGATCTCAACAATGATAAACAACATGTCATAATACCGCTTGTGGTAGGAAAGCAAACAGGTTTTAACAAGAAATGTAATCAATGGAAGGAGAATATGTATGGCTATATAGCTTCTGATAATAAGGCTAAAGTATGCATTGTTTGTATGGTAACAGAAACAATCCTGTAACTAGTGATACTGACTTGGACATTGCCAAATAGGTATTTATATTGCTAAGAAAACAGAAGTTCTTTGCTATGAGTTATATATTGCAAGGTTTCAACAAACACACAACACTTTTTAGAAGGAATTATAATTTAATATTGAGCTGTCTGGCCGCACCGTAAATTTTGAGTCATTAAAAGGTTGAAATCAAATTTGCAATAGGAAAATTAGGTCAAAACATACAAACATTTTGTGACTGATGTCCTTTAATTCTTTCAGATCATTTTTTATGTTTCTAGCCAAATGTCATCAAATTCTAACCAAATTCTCTTTTATAAGTTTGCTGAATTAAAAATGCTATTCATATTGACTACACTTGTTAAAGAAAACAAAACCCACCTGAGTTCATCAACCAAACTTTGTAATGTACTTCTGTCCTAACAGGAAGCATTAATGTTCTTCAGCTAACACTTAAAAATAACTAAAGCATTAGGAAAGATTTTCATATTTACTATATCCTTAACTAGAGCCTTTAAGTGAGTGGGACAAAAACAATGCAGAGCTGATTTCTTTGCAGTGAAATAATCTACTGTAATGTTTAACAAATCATGTTGGAACACAAACTACTGAAGTTACCATAGAAGTATAGTATCAAACCACACACTAACAAATGTAGACACATTTAAGCATTATGGGTCTTTTCTTACTATCTCCAAGAGTTCTGGTAAGACATGTACTAGCTTGGGGAAAACTGTTTGCAGTTACCTGCCAATCTAAAATATAAGGTGAAACATAAAACCATCCAAACTTGGGTGGATTAAGTCAGGCACCTAAGTAAGTACCTGGAGTCCCAAACAAAAATAATCTTGTTTTTAAAGAAACTGAGCACTCACAGAGCTCCCACTTCCTTAAATGAAACTAGAATGCTTAGGTGGGCTTTATCTGGTTACTTAAGTGTCTACCTTTATACATCCAAATGCAAAATGATGTGCCACTAGATAATGCCTGATCCTACACTCTTTAAAGCAAAAGCTCTGCTAGTTATAGTGATCAAATGTAGAATCTGATTTAGAATGCCAGCCATCATTTTCCTTTTTCCTACTGCTTTGTTCTCAGACATAAAAGTAAAATATGCAGAAAGTTCCCTAGTCAGATTACTTTAAAAGATGTTTACAAAGCCCGTGTTTTACTAAGACCCTGCTGTAACTTAGGTATTTCTAGGACGACTTCTGTAAGGTGAGAACATTAATAACTGTAACTACATAATAAGCATAACTACAGAGACTATAGAGAATTTACCTATCTCAAATAGGCATCAAGCATTATCAGCTTCAGTGGGGAATGTCTGACTAAGCTCAATAAACTCTGCACGTGTAGATGAAATACATTTTGCATTTAAGCATTGCCAAAGTCCAGCACCTAAAGTACTTTACTACATCAGGCTTTACTACATACATCAGTATATGTATCTCTTCTTGATTTTTAGGTTGTAGCACAGATTAGTTTTGGTTATTTTTCTTAATCCCAGAAAATCATTTCGTTTATTCAGAAGACCTAGGTTGTGATTTCCCTCTTACTGTTTGATAAATGAATCCTTACAACACAGAAACACTGGAGAGGTCCCTAAGTTAAAATTACAAAGAGAGTTTCAAAAAAAAAAAAAAAAAAAAAAAGAAAAAAAAGAAAAGAAAAGAAAGAAGTTACTGGTTCAAACCACTGCCTTTACATTTCCATGTACCCTTCTGCAGAGCTAGCTTTTGTATTACTTACGCACAGCATGCTTTTACATGAAATACTAGGAAAAAGGTGGAGTTCCAAAGAGCCAGAAATAGGATGCAGAAAAGCACAGTGCTGTAGGAGCCCTTTTAAAGCTATTTCACTATCATAACGAGCCTAAGCATTTGATTTAACTGTATTTACTAACCAGTTCGGTTTACACAGTAACTGTTTGAAACGTAGCAGGGACTGGCATTGGTTTCAAGGTGCATAGCCACTTCCTGAAGCCTGCGCCTTTAAGGTGAGGCTTCTGCATGAAAAAGAACTTCAGATGAGGTGTGCAGACTATTTGCCTACAAATGTACAACTTCAGTTATGTAAGAAGTCCTGTTTAATTCAGTAAATTCAGGATACAACAGGATAAAACCTGATGGATACAGAAGCACACCCTAGGATTACCCAGATATGGCAAAAAAACTGAGCATAAATCAGTGTAAATAGGACAGTGTGTGCAATCCAATGTGTGCTGGTTTCCATCTTCTTCAAGGAAACAGTGGCAGACTAGATGGAAGCAGAATATAAGCAGAGTTCATCCCACAGTCACTGTTCTAAAGTGTCTATAATTTTAACAACCAACAATAAGATGCTTTCAGGTTTTTACAGTATATTATATACCTGGTAAACAATATACTTTTATGAGGGTTCTACAAATGGATGGAAGTAAATTAAAATCACAGAATGAGATTTTCAGCAGCATTTGGCTTACCAGGAGATTCAAAATAAATGCTTTCAAAGCTGTTTGCCTTGATGCTGTATATAGTCAGCTTTCTCCAGCACCAATGCTTGAACAGAAGTGCTTCACCAAATATTGTCATGGGATTTTATGTATGGCAGTGTTATGTTTCAAGATGGCTTAATTTAGACAAAGCAGAAATGTTGACCACAAATGGCTATCAGAGTTCCCCTGGCACTTTTTCACAAGAACAGACTTGTTAATCACGATGTCTTGGCCAAGTTCCAGGTTGGGCAGTCTCCTAAACTTTTAATTGCATAGGCAATCAACATCATGCCCTTAATTTTGTGCTGTGTTCTGTATTATTAAAGATAATTTAACATTGTGCTATTGGCATTTCATATTTACATGAAATGATCCATATTAATCATTCATATTTCAGTGAGATTTTGGTCAAACTCAAACCTATGACTGTAGTGGATCTAAAGAAAAATAACTATGTACATATGAAAATTCTGCAAGATGAAACCTCAAGGGCTTCACATGTTGTACTGGGCCTGAAAAGTGTTGCTAAATATTTTAGAGTTAGAAAAAGCATTTTTGCATTGAATTCCCAACACTTAAAACACAGCTGACTCACTGTGAAGCAAAACTGGCTCAAGAAGGGAGAAGTGAAGCAGAACTGCCTCAAGATCAGCTGTAGGTGCATGTCCCACCTTTGTTTATTTGATAACCTATTAAAAAAACTGTAATAGTGTTGGTTACACTGTCACCTGAACTATATTAATCAAATATAAATAAAAAGTTCTCTCTCAGCTGTGCATTTTGATGGGAATATGCATTATATATGAATAAAACAGATCACAAAGAACATGAACAACAAAATTGAATTCAATGCTAAATTGAATTTTTGCTCAGCTGTTAAGATCAACAAAAACTTAGTAACTTTAAGCTACAAGATTCTAAAAATCTGGACACATAGCTGGAATTCTAATTGATCCCTAGTGGTGTTGATCAATCATAACTGCTAGCTGAAATTCCATTACAATAAACTGATTATTTTTCATTATTATAAGCCTTTTCCAAAAGTACTCACAATATGAGGACACTGCTTAAGGTGGTGTGTTTTACATTTTGTCTTGATATTTTCCAGTTATTCATTAGTAGCTTTTTAAGTTTTGAGCAGTAGATTATGAACTACTTATAAATGAAGAAAGCTAAAAATAAGCAGCTCACTTTCATTGAAAGAAGTTCATTCAAAGAAAGTAGGTGATAAAATGCTTTTGGCTAAGACACATACTAAAACTGTACAAATTATGAGCATTTGTAGTGCTGGTATAGAGAAGCATTCCTTAAAGCTGTTAGGCAGTTTTACAAGTTTTAGCAGAAAATCTTGCAAAGGCTCAGGAACTCTTGGCACACAGTGTATTTTTGCTGGATGCAAATGAAGAGGAACTCTTACTAACTAAATAAAGATCCATCCATCTATTCTGGAATTACAGTAATTCAAAACACAGAAAAACAACAATCCCTAGCACTGCCATTTATTTATATAAATAAACCTGTATATAGCTTTTACAAAAGAGGCACTCTTTACTCCAGAAATTATGCTGGTTTGTTTTCTCTTTTTTATCTACCACTATTGTCACAATGTATGACAGCATGACACAGTTGCTAGTTTTTTTAAACTACACATCTAGCAATCTGGATTTTACCTCAAGCTTCATTTTATGACTTCAGCAAGCCCAGTCACCTTTCCACTCATCCATATTGCCTCGCCTATGTTGCCTGCTCTGGGCACCTAGCATGTAGGCTAAGCTTGAACAGCAGTTACTTTTTTTTAAAATCATGCTTCCAAATACCCTACAATGCACCTGCACAACTACTAAAACCAAGAATTTATGATCATTAGCAAAATACTCAGCTGCATGGAGACCTACCCAGAGAGTCTATTTTGATAACTCGGCTTATATTTATTTGAAAGTTTAGGCTTACACATGTTTGAAAACTAAATATTTTGATGGGACCCACTGTTAATATGTCAGAGAGAGAAAAAGGCAGGCAAGCAGTGCCAGAATGGAAGAATGTAGAAGAAGCTGCTATGCAAAGGAGGAGAACAAAATCTTGGAAAAAAGTCCACAAGCTAGATCAGGATGAAATAGGACAAGATGCATAAAAGGAAAGATAAGATAACCACATAAAGAAGTTGAGAGTTTCCTTTAGGAAATGCAATTCCATCAACATTCATCTGTATAATTTCTAATTTATAATAATCTTGTTTATAAGCAAGATGATTCTCCAGAAACTGTTTTCAATATTAAAAAAATGGGGGGTTGACATTTAAATCAGATCTGTTTAAAATGATCGTTTAACTTGACACACTTTTTGCAATACTTAGAAACAAAAATGGTAAAAAGAATAGCATTTCAAATTAATATGACCATACTTTTTTTCTTACACACACAGCACAAGAAGTATCTACTATTTGTTTGTAACCCAGTATGTAAGTTTGCACAATTTCAAAGAGAGCTGATACTGCAAAACTGAGAGAAGTAGTTCTCTTCCACACTGGCTGTCATGCCAGTGAAGTCAGGAAGTGACTTTCTGTAGTTATGCATTTTCATCATTGTCCAATAATATTATTAACAAAATGCTTAAGGATTGTAAAGACTGTATTCAGAAAATTTTTCTACCAAGTTACAATTGCTCTGAGGAGACATTTCACTGCTTCCTTCTCAGGCTTTTGAAATACTGAGTCACTGTTACATGAGTTTCACTGCCAATGGTTTTATTTGAGTATAAATAAATTCTAAAATATTAAGTAATTGAAACGTCTTATACTGAATGAAAAACATAAAAACCCAAACAAATCAGGTCTTCTCAGATCCCTATCCCCATGAACAGAAAACACAACCCAAAGTTTAATATTAGCCCCTGAATGTGATTTTTACAAAGTCTGCACAATTAGTCATGTGTCTCAGCATAATTGCAGTTCCTCCCAAACAGGTTTTTTGATTAAACTTCTGTCAGGTTCATATAATAGGTGTAAGCCCCAACTTTTCTCCCTTCACTTCTCCAAGGCCTTTCAACACCTAGGTTTGCCAGTGTTTCTTCTCTGACTCTGTTCTATCTGTTCATTTTCTCCTCCTTATCCTGGTTCAAAGGCTTTCTTGAGATGCTTTCTTGAGATGCTTTGCCTCCTACCACATTCGCGCTGCAGTTTCATTTATGCTGCTTACAGAACAGCAGCCATGTCATGACTGTATGCTGTGTGCAGTGGGGTCTGGGTCACCTCCTGGCAGCACTTGGTCACAAGGCAAAAATGTTCTACAGTGAGGTTCATTGCCATAGGTAAAAAGAAACAAGCTCTTGGCTGAGGGCTTTACTGTCAGCAGAGCTCACTGCTCACAAACTAAATCTAGATAAGGAGACAACAGGGAGTGACCAAGAAAAGGGAAGTAGCTGGCTTCAAAAGAGCAACCTGACTTTTTGCCTACAGCTGCTAAGAATTTTGTGTACAGCAATGTACATTAACTTTCTTTCCTCACATATCTCTTTTGGAAATTCCTAGAGAAAAATAACCATACTACAGTCTTTGCAAATTACTCTGTAAAATATGGGAACACTCTACCGTCTCATGTTCATTTGTCTTTAAAGCAATCTACTACCTTCTGATAACTTGTACAGTTAATTTCATATCAGTTCCTTAAAACACCTCTTGTCCCAATATGGATGTTGAATATAACGCAAGTTACATGCATACTAATGTATTTGGACAACATTTTTCAGTTAACTTACAAAACATCTATGCTTTTAGAATCTGTCAGTATAATAACAAAAGCATATGTGATAAGTACTGTGCAGTGAACTCAGACGAACAATCTTTCTTGATTATATTAAGACTTTGTTTTCTGTTGTGAGATGCATAACAAATTCAAATACTCTTATCCACTGACATTTAGATATGACAACTTCAGAATGGTTTCGGCATAAATTTATTTTAGGACCAGTCAAATTTTTCTTTGTATTTTTTTTTTTTAGATCGATCATTTGGCTTTACAGAGTAGTTTTCAAAGGCTGAAGAAAAAAAAACCGACCCTTTAAAATTTGCCTTACCAACATTAGCACCAGCTGTATCTTTAGATGAATGAATATAAGTGGAAATTATACTGATGTAAATAAGAGAATAATTGGCTTCCAGGGCTTTTTCATGTTAACCCCTGTCAGCAGTTGGGTTCCAAAGTTATAGTGTAGAGAATACATCATGTCCTGAATAGGGGCAGAGAAGCTGTTACAAATTGCTTTTTTCTTATTCAGCATTTTCCAACAAGTACGCGTATGAAGAAAAAGATTCAGGAACTCATTCTCACTGCTCTTTAAGTCAACTGAGAGATAATACTTGCCTGCTTAAGGCTACCCTGGAATATCGGGATATATTCCACTAACACTAAATATTAGAGTTTAAGTTCATAAAATTTACTAAGGTCAAGTTTTCTTAGGAATAAGCAAAGTAATAAGCAAAAGCTATAATAAATAGAAGCTTTTTAAATCTTTTTGAGTACTATGTAAAACTGAGAGAACACATCACCTTTTGATGCAACAGTAATCTGTCAGAGATTTTCAAAAGCCAAGAGAGTATCCCCTAATAGGAAGACCTGAAAAAAATCAGTGTCTGGTATTTTTCACAGAAGAACAGATTGATATTATTTATGTAAAGTAGGACAGCTTTAGTATTCACAAATGCCTTGGACACTATTGTAACAGAGGTAATGAAAGAAATGACATAAAAGTGATTAATGAAATAATAACAGGTGTAGCTTGACATGCGTCTCATCAAAGTGACAGGTTATTTCTGCTGTCACTCACTGAAGTTTAACAAGGAAGATAATTTTCCAGTTACAGGCATCAGACATAAACAGATTTTTCAGCTTTTGCTATTTCTCATCTAGCACTCCTTCCAAGAGCCAGGATAATTTTAAGAAGACTTTGTAAAAGGAATACAAGGAAGAATGTTAGATAAAAGAAAGGAGGAAAATTATGATGCACAACAGAGAAAAATAAAGCAAAATAATGCAAACTGGGAGGGAAGAAAGTGCTGTTACTGTTCTGAACAATAAATTTTCTTTATAAGAAATCATTATTAATATTACCACTGTACTAAACCCAGGTAATGTACATGATGTGTCAAGGTATGCAAAACTGGAAGGGATGCACAGGCTTGCCTGAACCTGTACAACAGAACAAAGAGAACAAAGGAATCATTATTATTAGAAAACAGCTGGATCCTACATGGAAGTAGTAAAAGAGAACTTATCACTGGAGCACTCTCAAAAAAAATTACGTGCTGTTCAGGAAAGATAGAAAACCAAAGGTGTTGGTCACACTGGGAACCTGGATACCAAGAAGGTGAGGGAAAATTTGTAAGACACTTCAGTTCTAATTCTTTCAGTTGTTAAAATGTTAAGGCTAAGCCAGGAACACACAAAGAATGAAAATAAAAGCTCCTGAAAGGCAGAAGGAAAAAGTAAAACTTGCCTAAAGTAAAACTTATTTAGGGTGTGAAAGTATATTAAAACAACTGTTGAAAGTTTTTTAATGACATGATTAAGAAGGAGGGAAGCAAAACATAACCAAAGTGGCATTCATATTATGGACAACCTAATTTATGGTGCAAAGCCCAAAGGGTTATGAGGATATGAATCCTGCAATTATTACAAATGTGAGAAGCAAAAGCTCATGTAGAGGTGCACTCTGTAATCCCTACTCCAAACTGCTGATGAGACTGGAATATGAAACTGAAGACTTGAGAACAAATACTTAATAGTCTAGTTATGAATCTGGTAAGGACAATAGAAAATATGTCAAGATTTGAGATAAGGTTAGAAAAATAGTGAGACAACTAACAGCCCAGATACCCATGTGACTATCCATAATCTGCAAGGTTCTAGGGGACAAACTTCAAGGAAAATTAAACAAATAGACAGAAAAATGTTAAAAATGCTATTTGAATTTATCAAGAGGAGGCAATGTCAGGCTAACTTTGCAGCATTTTCTATTGTCATCACTAGTTTTTTTTAGGCAAGGGAGGCTGACATCTGTACGATCTTTGGTAAGCATTTGTTATGGTGCCACAAAAGAAATTATTAGTGAAGCTGGATAAAGTAAGGAATAGTAGAAAATCTGTAAAGAGAACAAGAAACTCAGTCATGGGGAAATGAAAAATAGAACATTAAAATAAGAACTGAGGATAGTTTAATAGGGAAGATCTCTCTGGATGACTGTTGGAAATGATGTCAGAAGTTTCATCCAGAAACATACTAGAAACAGGAGTATATTGATGTGCTTGGAAATATCAGTATTGGGAAACATCATCAGTACTGATGAATTTCAAGTCACTATATGGAGGGAACTGTGCAAACTTCAACAATACAAACAGGATTAAATTTAACAGCACAATATGCTGTTGAACATCAGTAACAAAAAATGTCTACCCTAAGATGTAAACTGTCATTTAGAAATGATCAAGAAGACTTGCACATACTGATGACTATAAGCCATCAACATGGTATATCCATAGAAAAGAAAGACACATGCAGGTCTAACTTTGGAAGAGTTTTTTCAGAATAGTAAGGAAAATATTGATACCAGTTTACAATGCCACTAGCAAATTTTCAATTGAGAATCTCATACAGATCTGGTCAAGAAGAGAGGCATGGAAACAGGTCCAAAGAAGGATGATCAAGGAGAATGCAAAGTCTCTTGTACGGAATATTTTGGCTTATTTTGTTGAGCAAAATGTCGGCTCAGCAGGAGCATAATCGCAGCATGTAAATGCATCAGGGAGATAAACACCAGATAAGGAAAAATCTAAATTAGCTAAGGACAAAACTGGCACAGGAACAAATGGATATTAACTGGCTGTGAATAAATTTAAGCTGGAAATTAGAAGAAGGTTTCTGATCATTAAAGCAATCAAGATTTCCAATAGCCTTCCAACTGGAATAGTGGAGGGAAAAAAACTGATTACTTTAAAGATGAAATACAATCAATTTATGAAAGACTTTCTATGACATGCTGCCTGTGAGAGCAGAAGACTGAGCCTCAGTAACCCAGCAACCCTTCTTGTCTTCTGAAATTTATCTGATTTAGCAGAAACAACCTGACTCCTTTTCAGTAAGACCAAAATCCTTAACTTCAGGAAGTCACAAGTCTTCCTATTATGGCTATGGAGGGCTTGATTGTCTTCACAGCTTCAGTAACCTCCTGCTAAAAGAGACATACATGCAATGGCAAAAGTCTCACTTCTCCTCCAATTGCCTATTCTAAAACATCTTTTTGACTACTCCTATTACTGAGCTTTACACTTTGAATACTCTGCCAGCTTCCTTATCGAGTCTCCCACTCATCTGAACAGACAGTTTTGCTACACATAAAACCTTAATAATCAGAGGAAATACATTTCCCCCATACAACTAAAAATGGTTATTGCTAGATATAGTGAAGCTTCTTCCCATCTTGTATTCATATCCCTGCAATCAGACACTGAGAGTTTGAAATCACCAGCTGTGTAAACATTGTATTAACAATAAGCTTATATTCAGTTTAATAAGAGCCGAAGTGTGTGTGCATGAGGATCTAAACTAGAATGCATCAGAACCAATAGGGATATTTTCCCTGACCTCAGCAGAGCCAGGATACAGACTTTTCCCCATATTACCACCAGCTTACTTTTCTCTCCTGAGCTCCAAAAATAAATGCAATAGTCATTATTTAGATCATATGCTCTTAAATAAGAGAAGTCAGTGCTCTGGTTTGCAGTCCTAGTTAGGAAAAACTACTAATCTCAACAATTAGACTGTTGACTTAGAAGGGATCATAAAACCCTTATAGTCAGTCCCATGTCCCTTCTAGTAAACCCAGAAGGTTATTTCTGGGTTAATTCAGGCTTATAAAACTACTTCAGGATCTCATTTCAGGGGTTCCAGTCCCATCTTGGATCATGATGGCTGTGATGTGCATCCCTTAATGTATCAGGCAGACAGATGTCCATATAAACTCCATCAAAACTTGATTACATCATTACAGCCTTGCAGCTAGCAGGTGGCTAGCAGTTGCTGCACTGCAGTTTACTGAGCATCATGCTGCTACCCATATTTCAGAATTTTAGGAGTCATGCAGCAAGGGGTTTCCAAATAGGTGAGATCACTGGATAATGGCCAGTGAAAGATATGCAAAAGCATATTAATAAATCTACTGAGCAAGGAAATAGGATGGTCTTTTGACGAGTTAAGTACTTTTTCCTGCCAGTAAACCAAAAATGAATGCTTATTTCCAAAGGAAAAAAAAAGTAATTTTTTGTGAATTTACAAATGATAGTGTTTACTATTCTGTGCACACACACTTGACACTTGCTCAAGTTCTATCCTATATAAATGTCATTACAGAATTAGGGAGAAGGATTATGTTATTGAAGTGGCCAACTGAACATGATAGGCACAGACGAGAAAGACTACATCTATCAAGACAAAGTTTGTCAAATGGCTAAAATATATATACACAGTGTGCCGACACAGTTGGCTGAAGAACTGCAAATAGAAACATGGGAACAGTCAGGTTTTATTGACTTTTGTATGGTTGTATTCACAAGGAAATAGTATGTTTGGCTTACACTAATAAATGATCAACACTTTCCTTCAACTACAATGAACTGAAAGCCCGCATAGTGCTTTTGATGTATCACTGCTGACAGGCATTCTTTGATTTCTAAACTTTCTTGCTAAATTATCAGTTCTAAAAATGTAAATCATACATACCATTTCATCAAAGTGGTTGCTTTAACTGCATGATCTTTTGGACAGTGATCAGCAAGGATTACAAAAGAAATACATTCACACCCACATTACACTTAGCACTATTTTGTTGGGGTTCACTCTGGCATTTATATAACACATTCTGTTTACGTTTTATTTTGAAATCATTGAGATGATGGCTGGACGATCGTTCCTACTTCAACTAAAAATACATACCTCTCAAAGACCTGCTAATACTACACACAATACTCTAATTTAGCTAGTCAGACACAGTTATGCATGTATATTTTTTCATGGGGTTTTTTGGATTCTTTATAACTGACACTTCTTGAAAAGCAGTAGAATTACTGCTTGAGAGTTCTTCAACACTTGTCATTCCTTTCTCTTCAAATAATTAATTGTTTTCATAAAGAACAAAATAAATATATTGCAAACATTAAATACATTCTGCTCTAACTTATATTTGGAGGTTGTCACTAAATACAGGAGAAGCAGTTAATCAGTGCACCTAGTTACAGTTTGGTTCCCTCCAGTTTTAGTTTTTGGCAGTCCATCAGAATTTGGGTTTATGGGCAGTAAAATAATTTCTGAAATTTCTGACATACGAGAAGCATAATTTCAAAACAGGAATTTCTTTGCAGATTTCTATCTTATGTCACCTTCTTATTAACACTTACTACTGGCAAAGGACCATGGCACCATGTACTCATGAGCTGCAAGATTCATTTAACAAGATGCTACTTTATGTTCAAAGAAGATTTTTATTTATTTATTTATTTCATCCATTTTCTCAGCAAAGATGAGATTCTCCCAAGTGTGCATGTGCCAGGTCTAAGTCCTTCACTGGAACTGCAGAGGATCTTATCTGCTGGTTACAAATCTCTTACACTGAACCAACCCCAAATGCACTGTATTTTTATTTAAATGTAAGTTCTGTCCCATAACTTTCTGGATCCACATGCATAATGAAGTAGCCTCCAATCATTATGGCAGTAGTACAGAGGGATCTGCAGTTAAGTTCCTGCTTTGCTGTTGCCATTGCCATAGATTTTCTATACAAACTTGGACAATGCACTTATTGTCTGTGCGACTCTGTTCTCCATCAGTAAGACAGGAATAAAAGCACTTTTACCTTCACGGGGTGTTGTCCAGATATATCAAAACCTATAGAAGCACAAGTTTGTGCAGTTATGGAGACCATTTATGTGTAATTCCTAAGCAGATTTTTTTATTCTTGCAAAAATGAAAAGTCATCCAGGCTTACATTTATTTATACTTTAATCCAAGCTTTTTGCTAGATTTCACACAGAAATTATAGTGTAACAACATGTTTCACGATTCAGTGCCCTTCACATAACTGAATTGGTAAGGGAGTTGGAGGTACATACAGATAATGGAATCCCAAATACAAGAGGGCTCTTTTCAAAAACATGAAACACAGCCAAGTAAATTTAACTCTTTCTTCTGGGTTACTGCTGATAAGACATGGATAGAACAATGATTCGCATAAGAGAACAGAAGCAGACAGGCACTACGATAACAGAGAACCATAAATTTATAGGAAAACTAAAAATTACCAAGGAACTCTGAAGCACAGTCCAGTCAGGAACATCCTGCTCAATAACAGCACACAGAACTGGGCACAGATTTCACACCATGAAAGTGGGGGCAGGACAACACAGTCAAACCTCCAGTCACAAGGGGTGATGAAGAAGAAAGTCTCATTCTGAGCCAGATTCAGTGTTTTAAGAGTGGAGCTGATTGAACATGTATTTTGGAAGATAGTGTAGGAACACCCTATGATTTTATCCACTGGTTCTACGAAACTAGAATGCAATTTTAGCACCACAGTTTCCCAGTCTAATCCCAGCTATGTCTGGCTAATCAATGGTAATGCAATTCATTCAATGCATTATTTCATAACTGTTATATACTCAACATATGTACAAAAAGGTAGTAAGAGGAACACAGTTAAATGGAGTAACACTGTGAACCCAGTCTTAATTACCGCTGCACTTGGGCACACTAGCAAATTATACAGTCTTCAGGAACAAGCTTACAACATTGCTGACCTTGGTTAGGAAGTCTAGTTTACCTGTCACAGTGACAGATTATATAGTTTCTCAATTTTTCACATATATGGCAGAAAAATAACAATGTACTGCACCTAACTTTTTTCCTAAACCAAGATGATTTGGTTTTAGAGTGGCTTCTAAGGCTGGTAACACATAATAATTGTAAGAGGATAAGGAAGAGACTGGTGTTGAGCTGTGGCATGCAAAAAAAAAGAAAACCAGCTACTGTACCAATACATTTTTGAAGTGGCTTTTCAGGATAAAAAGCTGTGAGAAGGCATGGAGTAAAAGGGTTTATTCAAAACAGTAGAACCTGTTTGAATAATTCTGAGAGAAAGCCAGTAAAACTGGTGTACTCTTAGAAACAACAGAGCACACCACTTGGAGCATGGGAGGGTGCCTAACACAGTAAATAGCATGCCTATCAAGCTGAAATTTTGAAGAACATAATGAGATAACATCTAAAAAAATGTTTGATGCCTGAGGAAAGAGATAAAGGCCTCAGAAAGAGTAACTTTCTAGACAATTAAGATATTTTAGCCTCCGTAACTAAATTCATATGAAGCACTTTAGTGAACACTGGAATTAAAGAGTAACATCTTTATATCACCTGGAGCACATCCTTGGCCATGTGATTCTTAGTGTGTTACATGTTAAAAAGCAGCTACGAGAGTCAGCCAGCCAATTAAGATAGCTGAGATACACAGTTTCTGCCATTACAGCCCTTCTACAGGAGAAGGAACATGCCAAAAGGGCATTAAATACCCCTGTGGTCACCAGCTGCTTTAATACTATGCCTCTACAGAGAGGCTGCAACTTGATAACTGGTATAAAACTGAATATATAAACATGAAAACTGGTAGAAATCTCAGTCAGCCCCATGAGTAGAGGAAGATACATACATTCAGTTCCACCCTCATTTCTTAAGTAATGCTAGGAAAGACAGCTTCAACAAAACCTGCTGGTTAGAGCTATAGCTTTTGATTTTAGTTCTCAGTTTTGAATGCAATTCTGTTATTAGACTACATGAGCTGTAGGCTACTGCTTGTAGAATCCCAGACCAGCTCTCCAGGGAAGATCTCCCACCTCTCTAAAAACTTAATATGGAATCATACGATACTTGGATCAAAATTCCTTAGGGATTCTTGTTTAGGAAGGGGAGAGACTCCTGAGTCCTATTCCCCTCTCTACCCTGCACCACCTTTAAAGTTGCTTCTACTACTAATGATCATATCAAAAAAAGGACCTTAAGATCATCTAGTTCCAACCCCCCTGCCATGGGCAGGGACACCTCACGCTAGATCATGTCTCCCAAGGTTCTGTCCAACCTGGCCTTGAACACCACCAGGGATGAAGCATTCACAGCTTCCCTGGGCAACCCATTCCAGTGCCTCA
>JAOEHY010036270.1:0-48323 GCA_025447955.1 Psilopsiagon aurifrons
AGATCATTTTCGGAAAGGAATAAAGCATAAATGAGGGAAGCTTGCCTTATAGGGAAAAGGATAATACTGGAATCTAACATTCTAACACATTATATATATGACTTCTCATCCTTCAGAAAGTGACAAAACCAAAAGCTTCAGACACACTGGACTTCAGAGCATGCTGTAAGTTTATTTTCTTCACCAGATTTGTTTAATTATTTTGAATTTAACTAAGTTGACAAAAATCCGAAGACACTAGTTAATATAATGATTTTTCAGACAGGAATGTAACTCAACCTTAGCACAACTCCACTGACTTCCTGTGAGGTTCCACTAAGAAAGGGACAGTCCCTCATTATCATTATTAAATGGTCATTATTGTATGGGTGTTACATTAAAAATAAGCAAGCCCCAGTCCTGTACCAAAGAGTTTACAGCCTGTAAGCAGCTGCAGTAACGCTAAACAGTATGATACTAACAGATAACTTCCACATAAGTTAAAGTAGGATAGTGTCTCCATGTGGTAAATGGCAGTAAAGTCACAAGCTGAGAAAGAAAAGTAACTTAAGGGCAGTTTAACAGACCTTTGCATAAAACCACAGTTCCTTCTCTAGCCCAGACTGTCAAAGTCTGCAAGGACTGAGTGAGAAAGTTGGCCCAAAAGTGTGATGAAGTGGCAGGAAAAGGCAGAGAAGTCAAGACTTGTATTTACTGCAGCTGGGCAAATCCCCACATACAAAAAGGTACAGAACTGAAGCAATGAAAAGGCAGAGAAAACACTGGAGCAATTAGAGAGAGAAGACATCTTATAAGCACCAAACAAGAAAGTCTGCTGTACTTTGGGCTAGGAAGTCAGTGCAGATAAAGTCACAGATCCACCGAGTGGAATACAGCCATCTAGTTTGGCAGTAGGTTAACAAATTAAAACCAAGTTTTTAGCAGGAGCAGATATGCACACTCCAAAACAAGAATGTAAAATTAGTTAACCTAGAGAAGTTTAACATACAAAATGCATAGAGAAATAAACAACATCATATAAATTTATGTAATTACAGACTCATGTATCCTAGCTTTAAACCTATAAACAATAACACAAAAAAAGGCTCAGTCCTACAGATTTTAACTGCAATGGGTATCAGTACATGGAACAGTTAAGATAGTGCTTCAAGCATGGGAGCATAAGTCTGAAGGCAAGGTCCTCAAGTTAGGAACAGAGACACTAACTTCTGAACCTATTCCTGATGGTGGAATATATCTGATAAACCAACTAGATGTCCTTAGAGAACACTCAACATTAGTTCTAGCTTCACTGTGCAGTCACAGGGTACTTGTAAAGCATTACAGAAAGCCTACGACAGATTTTGTCTCCTGAAAACAAGGCACTGCAGAAGAAGTCATTTGTGACTAGAAGCAAGAATCAGATCCAGATTCATAGCACCTTATGATGCTATTTATGTTTTAACTACGTATTAGAACCCTGTTTTGCAAATTTTGGAACCAACGTTGATCAGTCTGGGGATCCTCACCCTCTGTGAAGCCAACGCTAGCAAGCTATTGCAAGATTGAGCCTCAATCCCTTGCAGTTAACTAAAATAGCTACAGGAACTAAAAGAAAATATAACTTGTGCACTACAGTTGTGTGGTACCACAGTAACTCTCAAACCCTTTAGCTTTTATTCCTTAGATGTGCAACATGGTTCTAACCCATCAGCACTTATGACTGATGCATCTGCAGGAAGCTTCTCATGAATGCTGCAAGCTTCTGAACTTCTTCTACAGTCACCGCATTGTATAAAGAGGCACGGATTCCTCCCACAGATCTGAATTGAAAACAGAAAAAAAACAGAAAGGTTTTGTATATTCTGAAAAGAGACATTAATAACATTCACACATATTTTAACATACCCCTACTCCAAAGGGGTAAAAAGTTAAATTTTATGTGAATAAGAAGCAACATTTAAATCTTCATAGCAAGCTTGCAATCTAGAGAAACTCTGAGGTTTTTAGCTATTTGCAGCCCTAACACTGTAGCTCTATGACATCAAAAAGCTATCCATTTTTAATCCCACAAACACCACTGGACATTGGAAGATGCTCTTGCAACCAGATAAACAAGGCATACAGAAAAGCTTTACACAATGACAGAATCTGACTTCAAGAGTCACCTTCTTTGGCATTTGCAGAGAGACAGATTTACCAAACTGACAGCAGAATTGAGGAGAAAGCTCTCTGAAGCCCACCACACCCCCGAAAAATTGAGGAGAAAGCTCTCTGGAGTCCACCACACCTCAGCAGTAGCTGAGCCACCAGCAGTCTCTGGTTACAGTCTCAGACTCTCTCAGACTGGTATTCCAAATGATGCCAAAGCAGTGTGAGGAACAGCATGTGGGCAAGAAAGGCTGGTAAGTCAACGCACAAGCCAGCTGTTGTATCACTGTAGTAACAGTGTAGTAACTGTAGTAACAGGAAAGGGATTAATCTGACTAATACTTACCGATGCCCTTTCAGAGATATCATGTTGAGCTCCACAGCTTTCTCAAGAAATTTCTTTTCCAGGGCTTCATCACCCTTGGTACTGCCAATGCGGAAAGGGACATTCATTCTGCTTCGGTTCTTTTTCTCCACTGGACATCTAGAAAAGTTGCAGAATGTGATGATTAATCCATTTTGTGCTAATTTTACATTTTCAGCTACATGCACTTTCAGAAAGTGAAACTGCATATGTTTATTATCTAAGTCATTCCTCCATAGGTTAAAAGTCATTACTTTCTGTGAAAGAAAGCAACCATCCTTTAAACAAGTATACTAACAGTAAGTGGAAGGCTTATTAACTCCTCCTGGAGTACTCAAAATTGCCCCAAAAGAATGCACAGGAGGGATAATAAAAACCACCAGCCCACCCACAACAGTCTCAGTTACATTCCCTAGGGTGAGTGAGATTAGTTACACAAATTTTGACTAACTCTCAAGCAGTTTCCTCAAAGCCAAAGGAAGCTTAAGAAGGAAATTTCCATAGACATTAGAGATGTCTGTTAGTGGTTTCAGTTCACCTTTTACATTAGTATTCAGAATCATGAACATCTCAAGTAGAAATCTGCAAAACAAATCTTGCATTGCATACATGGCCACAACATACGAGGTGCATCAGAGCTCTTTAATCTCTTAAAATTCCCTTTAATCTAAAATAGAAAATTCAAGATATATTTAAAGCAGAATTTCTCTTCAATTATTTTATGAGAGTAAGAATAGGGGGGTGGCAGGGGGGTGATTTAAATAGTTTTCTTTAGTGCATCTAGAGATATGAAACCTCCAGATTTATTCTTTCCCAAGGCTGTGATGTAGTTTCTTACAGGGACTCATTAGAAACAATTTCTCAAAAACTGCATGCAAATTTCATACCTATTATTATTCTATTTGACAAAGAATGGGTATCATTATTGTTTAGTTCCTTCCTTGGTTCCTTTGTACAGATACATCCGCTTTGAAGAGAAAAAAGATCAGTTTTATCTGCCTATGCAAATTTTCTACTTGAGATGCAACCAAAAAAAAAAAATACTTTTCAAAAAGGGCTATGCATGACAGCATTCCCATATTTGCAAATCTGTAGCTATGCTATAGCTTTTAGAAGATCCAGTTACTATAAGGCAATCCTGTGTAACTCAGTCAGTGCACAGGCTTTGGAAAGTAAACTGCAAACGGGACACAGCACTTTGTGGAAGAAAGTCTCCATTTCCTAACTGGCTTGTCACACTGCTTACCCAGTGAGGCATGCCACATTACAGCCGGGAAAGCAGCTTCAGACCAGCCTGCCAGAAACAGATTTCTCTTTCTCACAAAATATTTTTTCAAGGCTTTAATTGCTTACTGAAGTTTATGAAAAACCCTCAGGATTTCAGTACAGCAGGATCAGAATCCTGATCATGACAATGCTAAAGGCAAAACTGTTCTCATTAAATGGATAGGGAGAATGCATTAAATATAATGATGCAACTATATCCCTGTCAATTAAGATTACAGCGAGGTTTAATTTTAAATCCAAATTCAATTTGCCCTATCCTAACTTTGGCTTGAAAGTTATTATGTCCCAAAAATGTGGATTTTATACTGGAAGTGAAGGAAAATACTTTGCAGTTTCACAGTCAGTTATTCGTTTGAGCTTGGCAAATACTACAATTATTCCAAATTACAACATCTGCTTTTAGCTACACATATATTTGGTCCTATGAGATAAAAAAATACCTTGCAACAACATGTAAAAATCAGAGGGTTAAGTCTGCTTTGGAAAAACATAAAAAATAACTGAGGAAAATAAACTGTATTACATTTTTACTACATCTACGTCTGATCTTCCTCTTTCTATTCAGAAACTGCTGAGAACACAGCATAATTAGCTAATTAAAATTCTCTGTTTGACAGAGAAAAAGGAGAGTCTGACTACTGAAAGAGACAGTAGGAAGGATGTGATGCAAAAGCAGTCACTGCAGTTTCTTACAAGCCACTTTCTCTGTTTTGGCCTGCAAGAGATTCAGTAAGCATACTAACCACAAGCTCTGTATCTGTTTTGTACTCTCCTCCTAGGCTCCTGCATTTTATTAACTTTAGAACATGGACTACTAACATGCTTTACAGCTGACAGATACAGGATAACTTGAAACAGCTTCCTACTGTAATGAGACTCATCCTTGTCAAGTGAACAGTTTGAACAATGAGTTTCCAAGTGAATGTTTTGCACAAGTAATCCCACAGGAATTTCAATATACTGAAAAGGGAATGTTAAAAACATGCTGCAACCAGGTTCTTAAAAGTTACAAATGTTTGGCTCTGCAATGAATGTTGAAAACAAGGGGAGAAGTATAGCAACTTACACATAGAATCCATTAGATTTGTCTATAATATCATAAATCATTTGTGATTTGATTAAACTAAGTTTATCCATAGCTGCAGCTCCACCGTTATTCTTTATCCATTCCAGTACCAGTCCCATGATATAAATACTACAAAAGAAAATAACATTTTTCGGTCAGATTATAAAAAGAAAAAAACCCAACCAAAAACACTTCCCCCCAAAAAAAAACCAACAAAAAAAACACAGTTCTGTTCGTTAGTTCACAAACTGTTTCAGTAACAAAGCCATACATTTGGTTTTAGAGTGCTTAACAACCCAGAGTCTGAAGTATTTTACAAATAATGACAATTTTAAGCAGGCAGTATTTTTTGAACACAGATAAATTCCAATGCTACACAAATCTGTTGTACCAAACCTCTTCCTTTGCCCCGCAGAAGGACAAGTCCTGCAGGTTTCCTACAGCTCTGTTAGGCTCCCTAGGACATCCCCAGACATGCTGCAGCGACTGCCAGTTCATTGGCCACGTAACTGTCTGTCAAGTGCTAGAAGGAGCCAGAGGTAGTGCAAAAGTGAGTAGCATCCACCCTGCATGGCTACTGTAGCAAAGATACAGCAGTGAACCCCAAATGTGTGCACACTAATAACACCAGAAATCTAATCATATTTTCAAACATAAAAAATTAAAACTATAAGCCCATTTCTGTCTAAAAAGACCTTTTGCCCCCATGAACAGTGAAGTTTGGTGAAACAAATAATGATATACTTGATTATTCATTACCATTCAAGTTCTAAGTAGAGATCTGGAAGCCTCCTGGCATCAGGTGGCTTGGGTATATTAGTATTTCAATGCTAGTTAATAAGCACCATATAAAAACAATCCCAGAGGCCTTTTGCCCTTGTGCTTTGGCTACAAAACTCAGCTTGTTCAAGGCTAGGAATTTCCCATGACTACAACACTTAATATAAAAAAAACTGTTCACAAGTTTTTATGGCATACTCCCAACAAGTTTGCTTTTATTAAACCCTTCATTACAAATTCCAAGAGAGTGCTCAGAGACCATAACCCTACCCTAACATAAACATAGCAGGAGGCTGCTTTAACCTTTGCTACTTTTAATTTCTATGGGGATGCCAGCATCAAATCTTTGAATACGGCAGAAAGAATGCAGACTGACTTTTATGCAAAGCACCTTACAGCTTTAAGAGCAGAATCCTGATATATTTATGACAGCACACTATCAACTACCCCAGTGTAAAAGATTTAAGTGAAGCCTATGCTCTTGCCAAAAATACAGGGCTACATTCACCTCTTGCCCTCACTTGCTCCAGTGAACCTTCTTGGATAAGTAAAGTTTAAAGAAGTCAGCCTCAGAGTCATCCACAAAACCCAGCCAGCTCAATCTTTTATCCTGCTTTCATGTAAAAGTAATGTTTCTGGAGCAATTTTAAATGCAAAATGCACTCTGGAGCATGGAAATGAGATTTTTATAGCAAATTTATTGTCAATTTTAGCAAAGCAGATTAGGGTCAAAGAGTCAAGATCTGTAGTGCAAGGAGTTTAAAGCCATTAGCATCACCTTAATTTAATTTTACTTAACATCCTGCTGAAATAGCTTTTGCAAATTCAGTTAATATTTCCTGCCTGTTTTTCCTGCCAGCAGGCTATTAGAGAGTGAGAGAGTGCAAGTAAAAGAGCTGAGGAAAGAAAGAACTAAGAAGCTTTGCCAGTTCCTTGCAGGAACTGGAACAGGCATTTAGAGCCAAGCCAAACAGATGTGCACTCTGCCAACATTTCAGTCTCTGTTACATTCTGGATCCTGGAATGTACTCCGATGTGGGTCTGTAGCATGGAGTGAAATCCAGCAAGGCAGTGATACAAAAGGAGAAAAACTGCTAGTTCAACTTTATTCTCAGCTCCCTTAATCTCCCACTAACTTGTTGATGTTACTGACACATACTGAGTTACATCTAAAGCAGCACTTTCTCCTCAGAAGTTCTTTGCAGCGGCTGAAGTAAAGCAGCAGAACTTAATTTGGCTTGTTTCTTGAACTGTGTTGTTCCTCTGCTCTAAATGCTGAGATTAAGTAGAACCTTTCAAATGGAAATAGCTTTGTACTTGGAGAACATGAATGGCTGGAATTAAAACCTAGCATGTGCAAGCACACAGTGTCCAAATCAGAATGCTGGACTTGGCAGTCAGGAAAATACTCAATCATGGAATCCAGGCTTTTCAAACACTGGCAAAAAAGACACACAGCCCATGTTAAAGCAACATTCAGAAAAACTACAAAAAATCTGGAAACATTTAAGGTAAATTCTTGTCTTAACAGCAGCCCTAAGGACAAGGGCAGACATTGTGACAGCACTGTATACTCTACATCTACAGTATGCATACTGCTTGGGAAAACTAGTTGCTCATTGTAAAATCTGGGATAAACATATGCTTATGAGATTACTCTTCTTCTGATAAATTAAGATAACTGCCTCTGTTACTTAGGTAGTAAGAATCAGCAGATTCAGAAATACAATTAGTATCACTTCAAATTGTACTGACTTTAAATAAGTAGTAGCATTAAGGTAGGCTTTATACACATGAATCACTGTACTTTATACCTGTACAGCGCATTTATTATCTGTTGGACATCACTAGGCAACTTAACTTTAACGATGTCTACCTTTAAAGATAAGATTTATTTTTTATTCAAACAATTTGATAATGCACTCTGACACTGACTTTCAATCTTGACTTTTTCATACATGCCAGAATTTTGAAGTAGTTTAAAAAACTTCAGGGAGGGAAGGGGAAGAGGGAGAGGGGAAGGACAGGAAATACGTGGTCTGAAGATTTGCTTTTTTAAAATATTTGTTCCAGTGAACACTGGTATAAAAATGCTCCAGATTAAGAATGGGTAGATACTACTGGTCAACACCTAATTATTCCAGTAGCAAAACATCATTTCACCAGTTAACACAAGGTAGGAGACAGTAATATTAGAAGAGCAACCTGCAGTCTGTTCTGCTTCTTGCATACATGAAATCACCAGGTAAATGCCAATTTTATGATCTTGATTGCTAGCAATGATTATGAAGCTAAACTAATTTCATTTCTGGATGCCAAGTCAAACACTGAAGTGGGCAGAGAAGAATAAGGAAACTTGTACCAGAGAATAAAAAGCAGCAATGACTAAATAACCTTTAAAAACAAAACAAAACCACACACAAACCAAAAAAAACCCACAACCTTTCGTAGTTTCATTTCAAAACCAACAGTAGTAAATGGTGTAGCTAGAACAAGACATATTTTTAAAAAACAACATTTACTATTATTTACAGCAGAGATAGGGATCTGGAAGGTTCACATGCCAACACAAACCTCAGGAACAAATTAAATCAAAACTGCACTGAGTGTTCAAGAAGCAAGACTAAGTGCCAAATTACCTACTTGCAAGCGACAGAAGCACCACCACCGAATTGACAAGAGTTCCTCAAAGGCAAAACTGGATCCTGAAACTTTCACAATGAAATTAGGACATATAATATTTACTTCTAAAATTACTATGTCCTTTATGGCTGAGTCCTACTAGGCTACCTCAAAGCCTGCTATGGCCATGTGGCTGGACTTTTCCCGTGTTTCCACAGGGTTCCTGGGAAACACACCGACGGATCAGTGTCTTGAAGCGACTGAGCTTGTGAAACTTTTCTCAGTAAGAGCAGCAGATGGCAGTGCAGTTGCTTCCCAGAGAGGAGATGTTAAACAGCAAGCGTAAATTACCTGTAGCACGGCGGAGTGTTATACAAAGAGCCGTTCACTGCTTGCGTTTTGTAATCCAGAACTATAGGGCATTCTTTCAGTGCAAATCCCAACAAGTCCTCACGAACTATTACAACAGTAACTCCAGCACAGCCAACATTCTTCTGAGCACCAGCGAAAATCACTCCAAACTAACAGAAGAAAAGAAGGACTTGTTACATGCATCCACTAGTAAATCTTATAACTGATTAATACTCCAATATCATTATACAATAGGGTACAAGTCAGCATAACAGCTTGGAAATGTATTGAAAATATGTAAGTTGTAAGTCAGAGAAGAGTTACAAGTTCTGATTTCCAAGCGGAGTTACAGCTACAGTTGTTATCCCATATGTGTCTATTATTAGAGCCATCTACCTTCTTCCAGCTGAGGAACAGTAAGTTTCCCAGAGATTTGCTAAATGTTTATCTAGTAGCCACAAATAATTCTCAAGGCAGCCTGCCCCAATTTCACTGTACTCCAAGCAAATTTACTAAAATTCATACAGAGATCACAGTATTTTCAACTGATTTTTGGTATTTCAGAGGACCATATAATCTACCTGGTCAAAAAGATCGATGAGGAAAACCCAAGACAAATGCACTAACAACTGCCACTTCTTTTTGCTATACACAGATAAAAAAGGTAAAATATGATACCTCAGTGGTCAGTAACACTTTCCACTCCTAACACACTTTACAAACGTAAGCAAGCAAGTACTGTGTTCTGTCTCTGTGTTGTCTACAAAACAGAGACAACAGTTGTGAGGCATAGGAAGCTTTATTAACTTAAAAGGGGTTACAGATTTTCCGCGTAAGAGGCATGATCAAAAACTGTGATTCACAATACCTTGCTATAGCCATATACACTATCTATAGACTAAACAGAATTCAGAAGGTATCTTTTTCAGCTACAGCATCAGTGAAGACCACAAAGCAGACAAACTTGGACAGCTACTAAAAAAAAAAGGGAGAACAGGTAGACACTGAAATCTGAAACTTTCTAAATTTCAAAATTTGTGTTCACTGTCAGATACAAAAATCAACAAAACACAATGTCCTGCATTACACTGCTCAGCATCTCCAGCCACCCAGGTATTTCAAACTGCCTAATTATACACATTTAAGTTTGAAAATGCTTTATGCAGCCACTGTGTCCAACACTGTACCTTGGAAACATCCACCGGTCGGGACAGGAAGTTTGATGACATATCGCAAACCAAGACTGCTCCTTTGACATCAGGTACAAAGTCAAACTCCACACCGTGAACAGTCTCATTAGCACAGTAATAAACATAAGATGCATCTGGATTAAGATTCCAAGTGCTTGGGTCAGGAATGTCTGAGACAGACAAAAAAGAAAACCAAAGGTCACTGGAGGTAAGGAATTTTCTTGTTCAAGTAAAATGCAGACTTAAGTGCAACCCTACAACAATTTTGCAGTATAAAGCATTCATTATCTTATTACTAGGAAGATATAATTTATCTGCAAATGAAGATTTTTATTTGCATTCTCAAAATTCTGTGATGAGCCACCATTAAGCTTGCAAACACCCTTCTAATTTTCAGCCCTTATTCCTCAATGGATTTAAATCAGGTTTGCAATCCCAGACTGAAAACTACTGCCGTGGGGTACAAAACAGCATTTCAGAGAACTGAGGCACTGGATCTAAGAATCCTCCAGATTCTCACTGGCAAAGTTCTCCAAAGCTGCATTTCTGAGGATCCCCAGAAGCATTTCAGTCTTGCCCAAGCTGAACGCAAGTTTATCTAATTACCTCCTATTCAAGCTTTGCAACTGATTTGCAAAACTAGTATTTCTTCTGTCAACAGGCAAATACAGGCATGCCCTGACACCACAGAACAGGTTTTGCATAGAACAAATGGTTGCTCTTTCTTCCTTCTCTCCTCCAAAACACATAGGGAAGAAGTGCTGTTATGGCCGCCACCATCACTTACTACCTCTCTCCTTATCCACAGCTGCCAAATGGTGGATACATCCCTAAATTGAAAAACTGTAGGTTGAATTCCTTCCTGTGCCTCAAACGATACAAACTGATCTTCCAAGTTTGTGTCCTAATCACCTGTTAATATACTAACTTATATGTGGATATTCTTTGCCTTCCCTGTTGCGACTCTTACCAGTTCAAATGCTATCATTTGGACCAAAACTAAAACAAGCGAGCATGACTAGCAGGGCTAGAAATGAGAAATCAGGTATCCCTACCCCAAGAATTATTTATGTATATACAAATTATACACTTAAGTTCTTCACAGAGACTATCTCATAAAAATACCTAATGCCTCAATTACAGTAAAAGTTTTCCTTCCTTCTATACTGTGTTCAGTCAGATTATGTTATGTCCAGTAATAAGGTTCCAGAGGAAGAGCTGAAATGCTTCTTCTGCTTCAGAGCTAACTGCCTGTTATGACACATGGGTGGGAAAAATAAGTATTTGTGAACCCCTGAAAATAGGTAAAAGAATGCAGGTCTCCCATCTCCTGGGTCAACAAGGTTAAGATACCAAACATGCTTCTGAATTTCACACCAATCTCACTGAGTGCACTTGAAACTGAAATACTTTGCAATATCCCTGCAAACAGCTTAAGAACTCAGTCAAACAAACAAAAAATAGAAAACAAAAAAAAGAAAATCAGACAGCCCAGACCATTTCCCTAACAATACACATTTGCTTCTTGCAACTTACTTTCTGCAACCTGATCAGCCTAGTTTCACAATTCTCTTTTGGTCGAGAAGGGTAACACATCTAACAAATCTCCTAGCGATGAACATGGGAAGATGTGGCAGGCAGTCTTTTGAGTGCTGGACAGTCAACTCTAACCAGTTAACACTAAATAACCTAACAGCCAAGTTGGACCATTTTTTAGAGTGATTCAAAAAGCTAAGCATTCATGTGAACAGATGCAGTCATCAACTTACTTGTATAGGCTCCTAGTTTTGGATGAACGATATTCACTTTGGCATACTTCTCTGCTTCTTTAGCTGCTTTTGCTGACCAAGCTCCAGTAACCACATAATCTGCATGTCTTCCCTCCTTTAAACCAATGAGGTTAAGTGGGACTGCACTGAACTGAGCAGATCCTCCTCCTTGGAGGAAAAGGACTTTGTAGTTTTCTGGTACATTTCTGCATGCAAGAAATAACCATCTATTATTATTCCCAGAAGACACAGGATGCATACTACTTGATACTATGCATTTACAGCATAAAGCAACAGAGGAAAAACACTGTCATTTCAGAAGACTCTGCCAAGAGTTTAGACCAAATCGCATTAACTTACTTCAGCACTGGTCTTCACTAACAACTTAAGTATTAAGAGTAATGCTACATATTTTACTGCAAAAATTTAATGAAAACAAGTTTTTCAACCCCCATTGGACATCATCAAATAAATTCACTCCTGAGTAACTTTACTATCATAGTACACACAAGCTTAGAAGATATTCCAGTAGAATTAATGCTCACTTATAATTTTGTCTACTGCTTGCTTCATGGCTTTTCTGTCAAGCCACTAACTTCACATTGAAGTGCTCACAGCAGAACTCAGCTTTGAGGCCTTCAGTAGGCAGTGCAACTGTATAGTAAACTGTGCATTTAGAGCAAGTGCCATAAGGAGTAGTACATACAGTAACAAAAATTACTTGTTCAAACTAATAATTGAAACCTGTCAATAATTCTGCCCGCGATTGACAGGCAAGCTTTTATATGAGATGACTAACATTGTAAGCTACTATGACAACGCTAATTCTAATATACAATGTAATTATTTCAAACTTTGAAAAACGTGTCACACTACAAACAGGAAATGGGCTTCTGCTCAAGGATTCTAAAACATGTAACATACAGATCACCTCTACACCACTAGAGAACTGATTTCCACCGTTTCCACTTACTTCTTGAAGAAAGTTGATGCCCTTCATTAATTCTATGAAGGTGACAAAAATAGAAGTTTCATAAGAAAAGGCAACCAAGCAGTGTGTAGTAGACATATAAAAAGCACCTGAACCTAATAAAAGCCCTTACTCAAATCCAAATAAATCAGCATCAGACAAACAGAAGACCAGTGTCCTCTCCAAGATTAATACCCTATCAGCATCTAAAACAAAAGGCAATCCATGCCCCCATACACAAGCACTTTCAAGGAAGGGTCTCCACAGTCTCCACATTAGTCATTACTGCTGCAACTAACACAAAAACAAGTAGGAAGTAACAGACTTACAGCAGTTCACGCACGAGATTTTCAGCTGTATTTAAAATTTTCGTGAAGTCTGAGGTCCGATGGCTCATTTCTTTGGTGGAAAGAAAAGAAGAAATAACATGAAACAAAATGGTAATACATCAATGTTATTTTAAAATCTTGTTAAGCTTTAAAACTTTCACTCTATAGACCTAAAACGCCTGGAAGTCCCATTCCCAGTTTCAAGTCACACTATTTTTATTGCTGAGCCTTCCTAAATACTTAAACAAGACTTGTATCTCCAGTCTTGTCCAGATCCAGGCAAACCCCATCCATTCACTTTTGGCATCCACATCATCTTACCACCCCCAAGAACTACAGGAGTAAGTTTTTCTCACTCTAAGAATTTTCTCTGCTAGTTATGCTGCAGCAAGTATAAAGTAAGGTGTAGTGATTTGTTTTCTTATTTTTTGCAAGGCTTCTTCATGCCATAATCCTAATTAAATATTAAGCACACTTAGGGTTAACCAACACTAATTCTTTTTATTAAATCCATATGCTTCCTTCGATCAGTAAGAGCATACAACTTAAACATAAATACAAATCCTGCAGACTGGTGCACATTCTGCTTTTAGCAAACAGTTTCACAGAACTAGTAAAAAGCTGACCATCTTCTTGCACAAAGTTATGTGCAACTGGAGCTGAACGCCAGTCAGCTACCATATGGTGTAGAAGACACCTCCTCCTTATGACAGGACAGCACTGCCTTCCTAATGGGAAGGATATCCATCAGGGGTATCTGAAGTGTTCTGCCACACAGTATATATAAGATCCTATATATGATATCTATATATACACACATATAGCATTTGCATATCTGCAGAGAATATGTGTATACACATATAGTATTTTATATATTTTTTTTTAATATATATTGCCTATATATGAATACACTCCCATATCCCTGCTCAGTGGTCCAAAAGTACTAACATTCTCAGTACGATTAGGGGGTTTTTTTTTGTCTCTAATCCTTTGTTTGTATCACTAAACATCTGGCTTTGCATCACTTTATGGTCTGATGAATGGCAGAAAAGCAGTGTGAAAAAATATTCTCTGAACATACACAGCAGTAGTAGATAAGTTATTAGTAAAGAAAAAGAGTTTAAATACCAAGATAAAAAAGTTTTATTAAACAACTTGTCAAACATCTAAATTAAAAAGAAAAAAATATATCAAAATCTACAATTTTCAGTCTTACCAAGAACACTTATACCAAGTCCTTTGTAGTCCACCAATTCTTTCTGTGCTTCTAGTAACACCTAACAAAGGAAAAAAAAAATCCAGAAATAAATTACGTGAATTTTCCACTATCTGGAGACAGTGGTGCATCACATATATGCCAGCTGCTCCATACTGCAGTAACCTGACAAGTGAGATTAACAGAAGTATTTTGTTGTGGCAGGCTTTCCATAAAATAGCATAATTAAATCAAATGCTTGTTGTGGAGACTGTGTTTTAACTTACTATTTCGATGTTCATATTTCCTCATTTCAGGATGATTTTAAGGAATTAGATGGAACTAATTGAATTACACACACACACACCTATTTGTTCTCTTACAGAACACTTAATGCTTCCATGTGTACTCTTTCTAAGCAAGCATCTTAAATGCCCACCCTTCCACCCTTTGTCTTTCACTTGACTTGTGCAAACAGGACAACCAAGGAGGAAAGCATAAAAGAAAACAATCATCGTGGGGAACTGCATACCTCAAACTAACACAACAGGACAAGAATGAAACCCCACACTTTTTGAAATGAGCCTTCTCTGTGCCATTGAAAGTTAAAAAAGAAATCAAGGAAAGTTTTGACACAACCAGAAGACAGAGGACACTCATAACAGCCCTAGCCAGGTAATCTGCCGCTTCAGCCTCCTGTTCTTTCTTCTCCCACAGCTCTTGAGTATTAACAAAATGGAATTACATCCTATCCATTGGATCTGCAGTTTCCAATTTCAGCAAGCTCCTGTGTGAGAGTCCGAACACTCACAGCAGCAGAAGAGGGAGCCCCAGTAGAAAAGCCACCAAAACAAGAACTGTGTGCATGCTCCCCAAGATCAACCAAGAAGCCACAGAAGTGCTCCAAAGAGTTTCAGGAACCAGAGATCTACCCTGCTGACAGGGTATCTGCATGGCCTATCAACTGTAACAGCTGGTCACCAAGAGGTCAACCAGAAACAACTATGCTGCTTTTGATGTTAGAGATTGCGAAGCTTTAACCACCACATTTCAGATGCAGGCATATTCATGTCAGAGGAGGGAAAAAAAGTCAAAGGGGGCACACAGATTATCAGAAGAAAGTACTTGTTGAACTGCTTGATAAAATCCAATTGTTAGTAATATTCTTTAGCACGTGTTGCAAAAGACATTTATGGTATGCCTTGTAATAGCCACACGGAGCTCTGTCCGAAGCTCTGTCCACCTTCTTCAGCGAGTTTGAGCACTTCAGCACAGATCAAAGTGAAACAATCAAGGTGACACAGGAGTCCATGTAAGATTACTGAGTTTTCCGGAGGAAAAACCAAATTAATATTTGGGAAGAGATTAACACTAGGGAGTTAGCTGTGGTCTCCAATGCTGAGCCCAGCTTTCAGTACTCTGTGGCAGGCAGACGGATACTGCAGCAGTTCTTCAAAGAGCTCTTTTGGAACCAAGGGGTCAAGACGGAACAACAGATTTCTTTTCACTATAACCTACAAAGGACATTCCCAGGAGAATGAGAATAGAGAGCAAAACCAAACAAAATAACAAATAAAAAAAACGCACAGCACATTTTCTCACCTAAAGAAAACTTAAATAACACATAAAATAAGGAAGAAAACTATGAAGGAAAAAGAAAACAAGGAAAGATCTTCACAATCCATAAATCTTAAGTTGAAAGTCAGATGCGCACAATTTTGCAGAAGTCACCTTCGCTCCATATGTGACTGGATGGATAATCCACAGCTGCTGATGCAACTTTCCCGAGGGTTGAGCCTACACTGCACTCATTAACATTTGTTAAACAAAGACTTCTCGGGGAATTACCACGTTGTTTGTGAGCCAGAAAGTTAATGCACTCAACACAGCTACCCTCGCGCACCGAGGATTTACTCCTCATCCAGAAGCTGATATAGCCCTTCGTCAACGACCGTATGATCATATTCAGCAAAAACAACTCGGGGAGAGCAATCCTAAATCCACATTAGACAGTTTCCAAAAAAACCCACCAGCAAGGCATTCAACTGGGTAGGGAGGGAGATAAGAAACTAAGGTTCGTTTCTCTTCAGGTAATTCGTTTTATTACGACTCACTGAAGCCACCCCAGCCCTCGCGGCGCAGCCGGCGCCCCCGGAAGCCCCGGGGGAGCTGGGATGGGCCGGCCGGTGGGCACCCGCAGCTGTCCCTCCGCCTCACTCTGGCGAGAGCTCGTTCATCGCGGAGCTCCGGCAGGACACGTCCGGCCGGACACTCACCACCGCGCCCCGCAGTGCGGGAAGAGCCCGGCCCCTACTCACGGAGCGCGGCAGTTTGGCCGGCCCGGCCCCGAAGTTCGCCACCTGCCGCCCGCTCTGCATGACGCTCCTCCCGCCACCGCCGCCGCCGCCACAACCAAGCAACCGCCTCGGCCGCCCCGCCGGTATAAACCCCCTGCGACTGGCGCGCCGATTGGTTGCTGCCGCACACATCCCAGGGGCGGGGCTCTCCCCGCCGCCTATTGGCAGCGTGCTCAGGCCGGCGGGGCGGGGCGGGGGCCACCACCCCTGCTCGCCGCGGTCCCTGACCCCCGGCCCGGCTGCGCTCAGCCCGGGGAGGCAGATGGGGCCGGTTGCCGACAAGCACTTAAAGCGAGGGGTGAGCGCCTGGAAAGCCTCAGTGAACCTTGCCAGGATTTCACTGTGTGGGTGGGTAGACAGGCAGATACAGAGAATGCATGTCCTACAAGTAGCTGTTCTGTTTTTCTCCCATGCGGTTGCTGCTGCCGCAGAGCTGGGACATGTGTTCCAAAAGTTATGCGTCTGAATGCACAAGACATTAAAACCGGCAGTCCGTAGTTACAACGAATTTCGGGTGGTATTTCATCTTGAAAAAGGCGCCCAGAGAAGCTGTGGCTGC
This sequence comes from Psilopsiagon aurifrons, assembly GCA_025447955.1. NCBI lineage: Eukaryota > Metazoa > Chordata > Aves > Psittaciformes > Psittacidae > Psilopsiagon > Psilopsiagon aurifrons. The sequence goes on from JAOEHY010036270.1 coordinate 16,970, forward strand.
CCCGTTCCTGCAAGTGTTCAAGCCAAGGATTTATGGGGCTTTGAGCAACCTCGTCTGGTGGAAGGTGTCCCTGCGGCAGGGGGTGGAACTAGATGATCTTTAAAGTCCCTTCCAACCCAAACCTATTATTCTATGAAATTCTTGACAGAGGAGCAGGATCCCCACCTTCACTAATCCAAGAAGTACCTGCTTTTGTGCACTCTTGCCCCATACAGCCCACTGCCAGATAATTGCTATTTTCATTTCATAGAAAGGGATTAAAAACAATAGAGGTGTGAAACTTAATGTCGCATAACGGATAGCAGAGCTGGGACTTGCCTTGAAGTCTGCCAAATCCTAGGCTAATATCCCTAAATACTAAATCATTCTTTCCACAGATACCTTGGTGTAAGTTCATTGAAAACATAGGGTTAATACAACTAATCTGCTATAACTGAAAGACTTTAGAGCTCATCCAATTTCTTCCAACTGTTCCAGTGAGAGATATACTGCTTTAAAATCAGTTTTCAGAAGTTATTTTAAAGGCAGTAGCATTAAGTCACTTTGGACAAAACATTAAGTATGATTGAAAACAGATTGGTTTTACAGAGTCCCCCAGTTTTCAACTATCTTGGATGAGATTCATGGTTCTCAAATGCAGCTGTATAAAGCACAGCTCTCAGACACTTTGGTCTGCCCCGTGTAACCCAAATGGTGGCCCGACTTTAGTCCCATGCATGTTCACCCAGTTATCAACAACATTAATAGTCTGTATATACAATCTCCAATTTTTTTTTGTAGAAATGAAAGGTTTTATGTGCATTATTTTGTGAATACTGAGATTTAGATAAAAGGCAATTTTTCATTATTAATTATTCCATTGAAGAAATACTGGCTACTTGAATTTGTTCCTTTGTATGCCAAGTAGGTCATACCTAGAATGATAAAAAGAATTTACAGATTACAGCCAAATCTGGTCTCTAGTTAACAGACTGTCATCTTAATGCAAGTTTTATGGGGTTTTTTTAAAGATTGTAAACAGAGATAGAGGGTTTAGAGCAAAGATAACCTTCATTTCAATAATGGCTTTAGCTTAAGAAAAACCTACCAAACTTGCTTTCAAACCCCAGAAACTACCTCAGCTTTAAAGAGACAATAGCAAACTTCACAAACATTACAGGCACAATACATTCTCTTCAAAACACTAAGGTATTTTTAAAGTATGTCTCAAGCCGTAACAGCCATTCTAATCATTAAAATTAGTTCTAATTAAATAGAAGTGCCTACTAAAATGCTCACTAACAACACAGATGTTAACTGTAATACAATTATTTCTACTGGAGTCTCAAAAACAGGGTTAAAGCTCCTAGCACAGGCTTTTCCCAGTATTAAACCCAGACCACCTACGTCTGACCAGAGGGGCAGCTTTGAACTCCAATCTATTGGGGAAGGGTAGTAAGGGGCAGTGGAAACAGTGAGAAATAGTTTAGTTTGGTGATTCAGATTGGGCAGCCTGGCCAATAATTCAGGGAAGCGCTTCAACACACTAGCAGGATTAGTCTTGAACCCTGACTGTGTGGCACAAACCACAAGGTAAATTAAAACTTTGGAATTAAAAGTGTAGCACAAAGAGCTAGAACACAAAACCACAAACCAGGCAAGGTAGTGCTAGTACAGGCTCAGAGAATAAGGAGTAAATACCAGGTATTGCAGTTTTTTGGCTCAGGAAAATCCCATCCTGACCAGAAGAGTGAAAAATGACAGCTCCCATGAGAACAGAAGACAACTGTGCTGGAAATGTGGCAACCCAGAGCTTTAGAAAATTCATTCCACATTCTCACTGATGTCAAGTAAATAAAATCGATAAGGATATATAAACCATAAAGTTTCCTACACAGAGAATGGTCCATTTTTACTACATGCAAAGGATGATTATCCTCCAACCCAAGTTGGAGAGAATGAAGAATGGTAAAGGCCATGTCAGGGTACTGTTTCTATTGAGATTTCTTCTATTTTAATACTTTGCTGCCAGCAATTATGATTTAATTCTTTTGTTATATAAAAATAAATAAATCAGAAATTCATTGTCAATATTCACAGTCAACCAATATCAGGTACAAGCTTTTGTAAACCAGGACTCTCAAGAATGCTCCTGGCTTCTAGCATTAGAGAGTACCTGACCCTTCAAGTGCCACAAACCTCTGCAGTTTCACATTAATTTACATAATTAATACAAAGGAGGAGAGTGCTGTGTTTACTATGATTCAACTGGAAAAATAAAACACAACAAGCAAAAAGCCAGAGGAAGTGTAATATCTAACTAAAGTTTCTGAGTTTTCAGTGAACTTTTATGTGGCTCCCCATGACTTCACATTATGCTGGACACAAAACCCATCATCAACTACTGCTGGAACAGAACCAGCTCACTCAAGGAGAGCAAGTGCACGAGTTATCTCTTCGGTACGATAACCGACAAACTGACGTCACTATTAAAGGACAAATAATGCTGACTACATAGCAACCTGGCAGCTGTGTCAGTAGGCAGCTGGGATGTCTGGTCCAGCAAACCAGTGAGAACTGCGGATTTTAAAGGGACTTTAAACAGAAGCAGGGAGTTCAGACAAGGGTTTGGGCGTGACTCTTGTTTTTCAGAGATCTAGCTCCAAAACTGCAATTATGAAGTATGAAAAGTAACTTTCGGAAAGCCCAAATAAAATGCTTGATTTTTTTTAGTAAACAGTAACATGTTCTCTAGCAAATCTGGCCTATTGATTTCAGGCTTTTTTTGTCAAACAAGAACACAGACAAATGTGTAAAACATTGACTAATAGCAAGAGGTTGAAACAGTTTATATACAACCACAGGGTAAAATGGTTTCATAATAATTTAAAATGCATGTATTATACCCTATTTTTTTACTTTTTATTAAAATGCTTTAACCTTAAAACTTCTGAGATATTAATGATAGCCTTACAGAACTTTTCCATAGGTGACTTAGATTATCTCTACTGACCTCAGCTCCAACATTCAACTATAAATAAAGCATGCACTCCAGATTCTCCCTGTAAGACTGCAACACAACAGCACCAGTGATGAGATGGTGGATCCTTCGTGTTTCTTACTAAGATTAAAAAAAAAAATATAATTAAAAAAAGAACAAACATGTCTAAGTAAAAAAAAAAAAACCCAAACCCATGCCCATCTAAATTATAACACAGCCTGGCCAATTTTGCTTTAAATTATGATTTTTGACATTATTCATACTTTAAAAGCAAATACATATGTTATGTAGTATAACATAAAAGGTATTTATGCCACTTTCTTATAGGCATACAAATAAAAAATAATTGAAGTTCTTTATAGTATTTTTAGAGGCAAAGAGCAGATTCATAATTTCTAACCTCACAAATCCTAACACTTTTGAATTTATAATTTTACCTGCCATTTCACAGTGACTAGCTTGAGGGTCTTACCTTTGAAAAGAGAACACACAGCATATTAATGCTGAAGAACCCGACTGCAATTGTTCTAGCAAGTCAAAATCACAAGCAATGAATCATGACTGGAGCCCTCAAACGTTTGGCAGAATATCTAAAAAATTGCGTAAACTAATGTATTACCTGCTATTATTCTGAAGTATCAAAGTCTGTATAAATAACGTACTTTCATGTGCAATTATTTGTGCAATATTGCAATAGCTAAGGCAATCTCATGCTATTTGCTCAGCAGAAATTTCTATTGGAGAATTCATTAATTTCTTCATAATAGTCAAGCAACTCGAGTCAGTTGCTCCTACAGATCAATCTGTTCTAGAACCCTCATGAGTAGGGAAGTTACATAGTATTCTTTCCCTGCCCCAGCTCAGTACAAATCATCTTGCTTATTTCTTGCGTAGTTCCTCTATCAGAAAAATACCTTCCACTGCTGTATCACCCTCCATCCCCTTCACAATGGAATGTGGAGGGGGAATTCACAGGGGAATGCTCCCCCTGCAAATGGAATACACGATGCCAAGAAAAGTCCCCACCAAACAGACTAAAATATTCTGATATTTCAAGGTCTAAGCCAACACTGTAAATAGTGAAATAAAAGCAAAATATTTAATGGCATCTGTTCATGACCACTGCACAATGTAATGAGTTTTCAACATTGGAATCTCTCATAAAGATAAGCATTGTCTGTCAGAGCTCACTACTAAAATTTCAGATTTCTTTTACATATCAAGACTGACACAACCACGTGCCTGTGAAAAAAAAGTCATAGAGAAGTTATTTTAAGGAAGTAAAATTGACTAGCTAGTTCAAAAGCAGAATTCACACCCACTGCTGAACCAAACTGACTTACGCTTAAACCCTAAACTACAGTTTAAGTTTTGCATTTGGAAGAATGAAACATTTTATGTTGCTTTAAACACTTTTCCTGAAATTTTCTTAAATGCTTAACATCTTCATCTCTATAGCCCTTTCTCACAGGTGGAATTTTACAGTACTCCCATTTATATATAAAACAGTAGTGAAGGAAAGATGTAATTATTATATTGAGCTCTTGACTGCCTTCCTTTTCATGCACTCTGGAAAGTGTACAAATATAAAAGAAAGACACCGCTTTCTTTTTCAGGGCTGTACTGAAGTGCATCTTATTATTATCCTGGTGCAAAACAAAAAATGTTTTCTGTGCCTCATGAGGCAAATCGAAGTCTGTATTAGTCTTTGCCATAGTTCAGAAGCAAATCAGCTGCCTGCACAAAAAGGACAGGAACAAAAAGCTGAGGGCAAACCCCAGGAGTTTTAGAACAGTAATATGCTTTTAATTTTAATGTTCTCACATTTCTTTAGGTCCTGAGAACAACCTAACTGAATTGGATTAGACAGGTCCCTTCCAACATGTATTATTCTATGATCTACAGCTACAGCAATAAGGAAGAATGGCCGTTATTTAAGCATTTCAGGTAGATGTGTTCCTAGGCTCATTTTTCAATCCAAAACTCCCACTGCCTTTGGAAATGTCATACCCCCACAACTGTTAGGCACAACTTGCTGTCTGCCCTAAACCCACTTTTTCTGCTTCCATTGCAATACACTGGAAATTAATGCTGAGGAAAAAAAATATAATCAAATTAAATTTATTAGCTCAAGACAGTTTACAGTGTATAATGAAACCTGTGAAATACAAAAAAATCCGTAAGCCAGGAATCCTTTGTATGTAAGTACAAACTCAAGGGTACCATTCTACCAGTGTTACCGCCTTTCCAAAACCAAAAACCTAGTTAACAAGTGATGCAAACATGGAACAGGAATACTAAACAGCATGCAATGCTTAAAAAGGTTACAAATCCTATATTACTTTAGAAAAACCTCTCAAACTATACTAAGGCATCCAAAATCTGGTTTTCCTCTTGCAAGTGTAAAAAAAACAGTCCAAACATTTTAGAACCATTTCAAATACTGCTGAGACTTTTGATACTTTCTCGCATTTCAGAATCAGATCCAACAGTATCGGTTCCAGAGCGGTTTACTGTCCACTGTCTGCTTTGGTCCCTGCTTGCTCCTTCATTCTGAATTGCCATTTCATTTGCTCTAGGGATGTATTTCTTTGAGGAACAATTTTTGCTTTTTTCTCCAGAAGCATTACTGGATATTCTGCTACTATTGCTTTTAATATGTACACTGGAATCAGAAAATGAATGCCAACTGGTAACCAATTGCCTTGCTGATTGATGTCCTTTTACTTGTTCATTTTGTTTGACTCTCCTCTCAGGGGATGCTGGAGTAGTATTCTGAGGTTTATCCTCTTTGTTTTGGTTAATTATTTCAGCTTCATTTTCGTTCTGTGAGCTGGGCTGGTACTGTTGTCCAGAAGCCTGAGTGTTTTCTAGTTCAGTAAGAGCAGAGAAGACACTATTCACAGCCATCTGGGATTGAAATGAGCCAGGAAGAGAAGCTTGGATATCCCCAGCTCTGTTCTGAAATAAGAGGTTATAATAAAGATACTGATTCAACTAGAGAAAAATAAAAATCCAGTATTGCAACTGTCATATACTAAAATTTGTACAGCAAAATAAAGTCATCGCATAATACAGAAAAGACTCAGAGATAACAGCAACCACACAACCTTTATTACCTTTCAAAGCAAGCAAGTTTCAGGAGATTGACATGCTGATAACGATATAGTTTCACATCTAGCTTGAACTTTATACTACAGAAATGTGTCCGTTACACTGAAGCAGCCAAAACCTAGCCACATCTATTATTCTGAAATACCTCATAGTTTGCAGTACTGTGGTCCAAATAGTCTAGCCCACAATACCTACCTGCTACAAGAATTAAAACTAACCAATACTAGGATATAGGTATGAGAGTAGCATTTAGTGTTAGTTGAAGCTTTTTTGTAATCATCCTTTGACATGTATGATTTGTACATTTAAAAAAAATAAGTATTAAGTTCAGGCTTCCAAGTGCAGCTGAATTAGATGAACAATTACTCAAACTGCATGAAAAAAGCTTATGTCACAGTGCAGAAGAGTCCATCAGCTGAAAACACTGTGGCAAGCCAAACAAATGTCAAAAGAACCTGTAATAACTGCTTTATAATGCCAAATAATTTCAGCAGATTCAAACTGCAAAACTGGAAATTGCTTTCCACACCATTAAAAAACTCAGCACTTTTTACCATCATAATTTAGAAGCTCACAGTGTTCTTGAAGAATTTGGAACACTTAATGGGGAAGACATTGGGTATAATAAACATGCCAGAATGCACAATGAATTCTAGCATGACAGTTTCATTCAACTTGGACAAGTTTGCAGGCTGCCAGTATCTTAATTTTTAATTTCTTTGAGAAAAACTTAAGCCTGTTTGGTTGTTTTTGTTTTGGTTTGTGTTTTTTGGGCGTTTGCTTTGGGTTTTGTTTTTTTTTCTTTTTATGGGAACTTTAATATCTCCTCTGAAAAATCTGCAAGGTGTTCTACTTATTGCCTTTATAGTAGAAACTAAAACCTTATGCTGTTAATATTCCAAATTTTTAGTTTCCTGAAATTTGGCAAAAAATGGCCCACACAGAAATCTACTGAAGTGGACATGTGCACTGCAATTACTTAACAGACAATTTGTGCTTTTCAACAAGCCTATTGTACCCTCTCCTATCAGACTAAGGTTTAAAACCACTATGCATCACTATTTCTGAGAACACAGTCATGGTATTTTCAATTTTTAACAGATGCATACCACTACAGGACCTCTGTATTCTGGAATAAGAAACAACATGATTATCACCAACAATTTCTTTAGTAAATCACAAAATATACTCCAAATGGTAATCACTTAAAAAAAACACATTAATTATTGAATTGTTGTGATCTGTATAAATACAGGTACAGCAAAAGGTTGTATTAACTTCATGGATCATTTTCTAACCATTACTTTCAGTCAGAGGGGGATAACAGCAGGAAAGCATAATATTGTCAAGTACATTGCCACCAGCATTCCCTCTACAGACTTACTTTGCTATTCTGGATATGTTCATGTCTTTCTTCTTCAAAAGACTTCTCCTTTAGCATGTTAGCAGGCTTACTGAGAGTAGAATTCATTTGTGGATCCCCCAAAAGACCAAAATCTGACTGGTCTATCCCAGCTAAAACAGCAAGTTGTCCAAGTCTGTAAAATACAGTTTAATAGGAAATGACACAAAAAAAATTATCGTGAAAAATCTAAACAATCAAAACCAGAAGAAGCAAAACTGTTTGAAGCTTTGAGGACATTTTTTTCCATTGTTTTCCAAGAAGCCCAAAATAGCTTAATAAAGATGAAAACAAGTAGCTAAAGGTATTTTCAGATCTTTGCACAAATTAAGCTGAAGGTTCAAAACTGTCAGTCTCAATTCAGTGTTATGAGGTTAAGAATGAAGTTCTCACAGTTAGCACTGACCTCAAACCAGGATGCTGAAAGCAGATTGCCTCTCAGGTAGAACAAAGATTAGAACTCTATAATTCAAGCAGAAGATTGGTGCAGATCTCCCAAACTAGCACAATAGCTAATAGCCAAATCCAATTACACGCTTAGGAAATACAGTCATGTTGTTCCACCTGCCAGCTTACAAGTTGGCCAAACCTGCACTTTTGAGTTTTAAGCTTCAATAATAATTGAGAATTTGCAGCTATCAATCGACAGCACAGCATATCATATATAGAACCTTACTGAGAAGAGCAGTGTTTGTGGTTGGTATTCTGTAACTTTCTGAGCAGCTCCCTATTATCATGAATTGACAATTGACAGAGGTTCCATCTGAAAAAGTTATTTTTTTATGCAGGGGAAAACAAGAAGAGACCTCAGCAGAAACAGTTAAGACTTAAGCGATGACCTACCCAGCATCTTTAAGGAGGTCTAAAAAAGCGTGAAACTTTTGGAAAGAGCTCTCAATGCTGCCCAGAACACCTTCATCTTCCAAAATCATGTTGGTTACTGACTGCGCATGAAGAACCTCAGACAGGGAGACATTTAGATTCCTTAATCTTGCATTTTCAATTTCCAGCTATTAAAAGTGAAAAAAAAAAAGGGGGGGGAGGGGGAAGATAAAGTAATTTCTACCATTGTCAGTTAAATCCCCACAAAATACCCAACCCCTCCTTTGCAAGCCTATAGAACAGTATCACAAAGAGAAATACCCAAACTAACTTTTGCAACTGCTACAAAGGTTCCTCCATCAGAAATATTCAGGGCACTGTTAGACTGAGCTCTGTGCAGGTTTGTTTATCCATGGCTGCAACTCTATGCTACCACAGTGAAACTGCTGCAGGCACTCAAAAACTGCTGGCTCAGCACTGTCTTCAGTACATACAGAATGTGGAGAGCAAGTGCAAGCAAAAAGATTAACCTTCCTATCATGTTGTTTTGAAGCTATTATATGCCAGATTAACATCAAAGAATTTATTGTACTAATAAAAACCTTACTGAAGGCCAGTGCTCTCCCTTATATTCACTCCTCCGTAACAGAGGGACTGGATATGACTACATCTCTCCCCTGCACTGTGCATCTCAAACCTGAAAGTTTAAGATGATCCAATTTCTCTCCACATTGAATATTAATTAAATAAATTGAAAGTCGAACGATAACTCTAAGGATATACACGGTTTGTGATTGAGGGAAACGCTAACTCGGACACTTATTTAAGATTAGCTATGCAATCACTTCCACCACAGGTGTTCCTTCTTCCATCTTTTATGTGAGGACAAAAATTATAAATCTGTGTAACAGATTTATAATTAAGTTAACAGCACTGTAGCTGTTAAACTAGCATCAAAATGAACAGGTTCAAAGATTACTGCTACTTAGTTTACCCCTTCTGAGACAAGGTACTACGTCTAAGCAGCCTAGCAGAAATAATAAATATTTCTCGCACTGGGTATTTAGCCTAGAAAGTATTTAAGTATTCAAACAACCAACATCCAGAAGTGCACTCCAAATTACTGAAGGAAGGGGATGGCCACACTGGAGAGCTATAAGGAACCTTGTAGATTGCAGACGTTTGTGGGTATCTGCTCCCTGTACTGTGGGGCACCACTTGTTGCTCAAGTTCCAAAGCGTACCAGCACTTTCATTCCACTCCAGACCACATCTAAAAACCAAATCCTTTTGTTTACGTTATCATACACACAAATTTATCATAAGAAATTCTGCGTACTGTAGCAAAAGCATCTTTTTAGCTCAGTAACAGTAGACAGAGGGGAAACAGCCCTTACAATTCAACTGCAACAAGTTGTTAGCTTGGCTCTATCATAAAGCAAAACTGTGCCTCACAATAACTGATAACTATGGCCAATGTATAAAACCATCCAACACTTTGGTTGCCTGCAGAAACAAAACTTGAAAATCAAAGGGACAGAGTAAGCCAAATTAAGCAACATTTGCAACAAACAGCTTTTCAGCACAAGTCATGATAAAGAAGGTTCTTCACCTTAAAGAACTATCCATTTGCTATAAATTGCAAAAAGACTTAATCACCTTCTTGAGAAAAACAAACATCAGAATGCTCCAGATCCTAATACACCAAATGAATAAAACACATTGGAAGGGTAGCTTGACCCAGAGTTCATGGTTTTGGAATAGGATTCAGAGAATAAGCACACATTACTAAACCAAGATTTCATCATTGCCCTCAGGCTAGTAAATGATCCATGTGACTTTGTACTGAAACTCTGAAAGCTACCACATTAGAGGTCATTGCTAATTACTGCTAATTAAGCAAGTAGATAGTTTGATTGGTGCCTCCTTCAAAAGTAAAGATGATTAACAGTTAAAAATAATTACCTCCTTTATCCGTTCCTCGGCCTTCACTCTGGCGCTCTGTTCTTCCTTTAATTTTTCCATGCATTGTCCCAGCTCCACCTATCAGAACACAGATAGCAACTGTCACAAAATTTATTTCAAAATGTCAGATCAACATGCAATATTATGCAAAACCTGAGCATGTCCAATTAACAACTAGCACATGGGATTCCAAGCAATAATTTATCATCTACAAAAATACATGACAGAGGTCCATTAGTACGTAACTCTAGGATAAAAATAATTAACACAAGCAAGTAGAAATAATCATGATTTACCTAACAGATTTGCAATACAGCAGTAGGTAAGATTACGGACAAGTCTTTTGGGCCTATGACATTACTACCAGGAATATATGTTCTTCTCTACATCTTCTTCTTCCACTTAACCTTTTCAAACCTTATTTTTAAACTCATCAATGCTGAAACTGGGCTCTAAAAATGTCCTTAGTAGCCATACCTAGATTTTCAGAAGGCATTCTTCATCCAGGACTGTATTCCTTATTACAGCAGTAGGAATACAGAATTCTGAACTGTAAGAACTGTACTCTAATTGGCTTCACTTAGTTCTTCAGCAGAAAATCTAAGTTTTTCATAATCCCAAGGTGCTTAAGCATCTTAGCACTGAATTAACAAAAATAATACCAAACTTTAATATCTAACAAGCACACTCAAGCCTTACTCATGAGGTGCCTATACTTGTATTTTAACTTTTAGTTCCAATAAGTGAATCTCTCTGCTTCAGTGAACAGTAGTAAGGATTTATTAATCAATACCATGTTTTCTCATACCACATCAGAGTGTTATCTTTAATTACAGCACCTGAAGCGGAAGAACAAATAGGATTTTTATTTCTTGCATGCCTTATCACAGCCTTCTGGTTCCAAAGGTAAAAACCGCCAAAATTATCAAGCTGCTGTATTTTTCAGAAGGTAACCCAGATGAATGCACAGTATACAAAGCTTCTTCATTTCTCTATATATCTTGTATACCAGCACATGTGACATAGGACACTGCTTTTTGTCACACTTATCAATCAGTTCTACAGAGGAGCAAATATCATTGAAATCCTTTTTTTATGATCAAAAGTTTATTCAAGCGCGTATTACAGCACTTCATACAAGCAATCAACAGGGAAGACTGGTGTGCAACAGAATGCATAGTGAAAATAATCCTTCTGCAAAGAGGTCCTCACAGGTCTTGTAAGATGAGAGGGACTTTTGTACCTAATTCAAAGATGAAGTTTCTAAAATGTTTTAGGTATAGCCAGCCCAGTGACAACCACTCAGAAGGAAGACTACGGGTCTGGCCCTACTGGCCAGTGAAGCCCACTCCCAAGATCCCTAGACTAGCATCATCCAAGCTAACCCTGGTGCTAGAAAGCTAGTCATATCTGTATCATCTGAACACGAGAAACACTCTCAGATGTCAGAATGCATAGGAAAACCACATTTCAAAGACAGTATCTGGGAAGAGATTTAACAGTATCTAACTGCCATGATATAAAAAAAATGCCTCCAGGTATGAAGTAAGGGGGAAATCTCTGAGGAGAACCAAACAAAAAACACAGTCTCACAGCAGACTACCCTAGAACATGTAGAAATAACAGGAGCTAGAAATCCTGTTGCAGATACAGAACCACAGCACAGAAAGTAGCACCTATGATGCCCTACATTCACAACTTGACATGTAAGCTACAACCCTGTAATACAGGCTTTGAAGATCAGTCACAGGTACCACAGACCTGAAGAGTTCTTCCAGTTCCATTTATAGTGCGTGCACATATGCAGACATGTATGTATTTCAAAGTTTCCAGTGTGTAGGGTTCTTTGGCAAGCAACACAGCTTTAGAAACCACAGTTCTATAGTTTGTTCTGAATAGATTTTAGACAATGCTAAATATAAGAGTACTGAGCTTTTTCTTCACATTCCTGGTTTGTATTTTCAAATGGCAAAAGCTCAGAAAATGGTTAAATATTTTAAAAAGAAATTTTGAGGTTTTGTAGTATCACCCTATAGATGTACATAATATTTGATGATTACAGGCTGACATCATGAAAAAATTTAGAAACAAAGCAGCTATGTCTCCTCATAATCAGTATCAGAAGCCTACATTTAAAAGGCGATGCCTTGTACCTGGGCAAACATATCTGTCACCATTAAATTACAAGTATATGTACGCTTTATTCTTTGACTTCCTTTTGAGTAATTCACTACCTTATGCAGGCCTCTAGTCTTTTGCATAAAATAGCCCAGAGAGAGTTAAATGTAGATACAAGTTATGAGATTGAGCATTCTAGCAGTGTAGTCCAGAAAACCAGAACTGATATATTTGCTATCCATCTTCAAGGCTATTTGTAGCTCTTGGAATTACTCTATGCAATATGACAACTCACACTGGACACAGGTATAAAACTGAAGTTTATAAGCCAAAAGCACAAAAATACGAATAAAAGTTTAGGAACTAACTGGCCACGTTTTTCTACTTAATTTCACAGTTGTCCTTTTTTTTAAAAAAGGTTATAGTGTGATCTCTACTTCTACATAATTCACATAGTATTAACATGTAGAAAGAATTACACTGATAACTATATTAAGGGTTAAGTTCATAACATACTCTTATTTAAGGACTTAAGAAAAATCTGGGAGTTTCTTCAACTACGTTCTTCATCAGAGACAATTCTGACATTTCAGATTCCATGTAGTGGAAAGGAAGAATGCTTATCAGTTCTTATTTTTCATTTAAGCAGAAATTTAGCTTTTCATTAAAGAAAGGATTTTGACTTTTTTTTTTTTTTCCTAATGAAAGCACAGCTAACAATGTTTTACTAAATAGTACCCTTAAATCCCTTTTCAGAAAAGAAGGATGCAGGGAAGTTCGTAAGGACTTGCATACCAAAGTGAAAGTCAGGTCATTTAGTCATATCAAGCCATGTTTGAAGAGCTTTTTTGGCACAATGGCAGCTTAAGGAGCTCCTTTCTCTTACCATTTATTCTGTCTCTGCATTCCATCATTGTTCTAGCACAGCTGGCTGTCCCACTTTACTGAAGGGCTGTGCCAATGCCTGCTACAGATATACACTGGTTTACTTTCCAGCTTGAATAGTCCCTCAAGTAAGCTCCTGCCCTCCAAGCAGCTCTGCAGTAACAGCTGTTTAATAACAGAACCTAAGCCCAATTAATGCACATAAAAAGGGTCCTCCACTTCCCCTCACACATCAGCAGCCACAGACTTCTGCCTCTTACTGTGCTCCAGTTCTAGAACACAATCCTATAACCCAATATGAGTCATTAAAATGGCAGAAAACTAATCTGGAAAAGTATCACGATCACTGAATGGTCAAGGCTGGAAGGGACTTCTGGAGGTCATCTGCCACAACCCACTGCTTCAAGCAGGGCCACCTACAAGCAGCTGCCCAGGACCACATTTAGATGCTTCTTTAACATCTTTAAGGGGTGAGACTCCACAACCCTCCTGAGCAACATGTGCCAGCACTCAGTCACCCTCACAGCAAAAGTGCAACCTGAGGTTCAGGAGAAAACTCTTGTGTTTCAGTTTGTGACCTGTCACTGGGCACCCAAGAGATTGTCTCTGTCCTCTTTTCACCATCCCTTTGGGTATTTACATACATTAATAGGTCCCCCTATGAGCCTCCTCTTCTTCAGGATGCACAGTCCCAACTCTCTCAGCCTTTCCCTACAGCACAGATGCTCCAATCCCTTCAGCATCCTCATGCCTCTTCATTCGACTCTCCCTGGAATCCCATGTCTCTCTCATACTAGGGAGCCCAGAACAGGACATAGCTCTCCAAGCGTGGCTTCACCAGTGCTGAATACAGGAAAAAGATCACTTCCATCAGCTGACAGCATTCCTCCTACTGTAGTCTAGGACGCCATTCACTTTCTCTGCCATAAGCGTATACTGCTGGCTTCTGTTCAACTTGGTGTCCATCAGAAACCCTAGGGCCTTTCCTGAAATGCTGCTTTTTAGAAGGCCTGTTCTCCATGTGTATCTGTGCAGCGGGCTGTTCTTCCTCACGTGCAGGCGTTTTCATGTCTCTATTCAACTGAATGAGTTTTCTCCACATAAATTGAATCAACTCACCTTATGATCAGATAAATATGAAAAAAAGACACAAAAGAGAAAAAGACTGAAGTAAAAAATGGAAAAGCATTAAAGGATGGAGAGGAAATAAGACCTCACAATTCCACAGTGACAAGTTGCAAGTCTGGATCGGCCACAATGTGAAACTGTACTTTGCACAACAAACATAACAAAAAGGATAGGTGAGGCACAGAAACAGTTCAAGACTGCTTAAGCAGCATTATCAGATATGCAAATATGGTCTAAAAAAGTATTTTAGTTTTCAAATTCAAAAAAATCAGGAGAGTCTGGACCTCTACAAGCACAGAAAAATCAGAACTAATTTTGGGGTAAAAAAAAAAATTCTAGTTTTACTTCCCTGGAAGCTAACATTAAGCACAAATTATCCCTTCCTTACACTTGCTGTGTATGTAATACTACAAGTAATGCTGACAACATAGGTCAATATGACAACCCTTCTGCAAACCGCAAAACATGGTATTCCTCTGTAGTGTGTCATGAAAGTAATATTCCTACCTCTTCAAACACCAAGAATAAATACACCAAAAATACACGCTTTTCTGAAAGCACTGTCTTTCCTGTCTTTGGTGCAATAAACAACAAGTACAGTTTTTGGTGCAATATGCACGTGACATGGAATTCCATGATTCCAGAGACAATGCTCTTCATGAGACTATTGACAGCACAATGTCAACATGTTGCACACAAAACAAACAGTAATGCAAAATCACCTACAAAGAAGAAAGCTGTTATACAACTTTAAGACCCAGCAAAATGTGAAAACCTTGAAAATCTTCCTGAACAGAAGGCCAAGAGAGAAAAAGGGCACGCCTAAAGAAAAAGTGCACTTACACTGAAAAAGAAAGCAGGTAGTTATTTATGCAGTATTTGTACAGCGCTTTTACCTTCCAATGTAACTCTAAGCCACCCTAACCCTCTCGTTACATACAGACCTGTAACACTAAGTTTCAACTTCACTTCACTTACATAGTCTTCAAATTTATACACATGAACAGTTCATTCAAACAGTGACAATCCATGACAATCACCACCAAAACCAAACTGAATAAGGCCTTATTTATGGCAGTATTCATTTGGAGGCAGTGCAGATTCTCCAAACAAAATTCAAACCCTAACATTTCAGAAACAACCCAGTTATTCTGCCTGAGGGTGCTACTTCATAATAGTGCTAGTTACCTCACCAGTGTTACCGAGGCACTAAAACACACCATGTATTCTCCCTTCCTTTTATAAGAACATTACCTGTCAAGACATTTGCAGCAATAGTCAGTCTCGCTACTGCTAGTTTTATAGAACTGCCAAAGAAGTAGAAGGAATAATAAAAAGGAAATTTAGAAATTTATACCAAGCTCAATTATAAAATGGAGCTTTAACAAACTTTCAGTTACTTCTGTAATTATTTTTACACCACAATAATTACAATATAGTAGCTATTTTTATTTCTATAATTAGAAATAACATTAGATTACATTTATAAAGCAAACACTTGGAAGGAAATACTACAAGCAATAACACTCATCACAAGATTTGTTAACCATGAATCAAGACTGAAACAGAGAAATTATGCATGTTGCAGCTGTGTGTATTAAGTGGGGTTCTTCCTCATTACGGCTTGTTTTGACAAAATGCTTATACTGTACACATCTTCATTAGAACTATTCAGAGATTGGAAATCCAGTGCAAATTTGATGCACAGCTTTTGAAACTGAAGCCTGCCTGACATAATGAAGGATAATTAAGTTATTCAGAATCCTGCTGCATGACTTAGCTTAGCCATAATTTTCTGAATAAAACATGGTTTAATTGATGCAATCTCCCTTCATGGATTTTAATGCACAGAACATGCCTCTTACCTGTAACTGTTGGTGCTTTGTTACACTAATCTTATCTAATGGTTTTGACAAATCAGGGTAGTGGATAACAACATCTAAATCATCCGTGTCTTCGTTTTCAGATGTAGAAGCACTTTCCACTGTCACTTTCACAGGAATACCTGTCTAATTACATCAGAAAACCACAACCACTCACAGCATTCATTACACTGTGCAATAAGAATCAAAAACAGTACT
Organism: Psilopsiagon aurifrons; assembly: GCA_025447955.1. Lineage (NCBI taxonomy): Eukaryota > Metazoa > Chordata > Aves > Psittaciformes > Psittacidae > Psilopsiagon > Psilopsiagon aurifrons. The sequence continues at coordinate 33,464 of JAOEHY010036270.1, forward strand.
GAAAGCTTAATTTAAATGCAGCAGTTTCCCAGAATATCTTGCAATGCATATACATTGCCCAGCTATGCAATTTTGAAATAAATTTGCATCAAACAGTATTTAGGGATGAAAAAATAAAATCTGTGCATATATATTGTGCATATACACAGCAAGGAGTTAGCAGCAAAGGTGGCCCTTATGAGGAGCAGACGGAGCTGCCCCGTGCTGGACACCGCTCATTCCAGCCATATCCAAACCACAGCTGGGCCCAGCAGCCAAGACGGCAGTGACACAGGGAAAGCCAGACATGCAGAAGAGGAGGGAAAAAGAGTGAGGAAGAGCAGAGGGAACACCAGGCTCAGAGGAGGAGGAGGTGCTCCAACCAACCAAGATACAGACAGAAATGGGAATAAACTAAGTATCAAAGAAGTTTCAACCAAATGCTGACATAAACTGTTATTTTGCACTTCTCGGACAGAAACTTCTGAGTGAGTTCCAGTCTTAACTTTTAGACAGTAATATTCTGTTGAGAACAATTTCATCTTTTTTTCAGGCATGCATCTGCTAAATAAACCATCATATGAGAGAGAGAGTGTACCTCAATCTTCGCTGGTAATTCTTCAGCACTAACCACTGGCCCTTCTCTAAAGTTAAAAAAAAGAAACACTTTTGAGAAAATTAAGTTTATAATGTACCACTGCCATTTCATTTCCAAACATAAGACTGTAGGACAGGTGATGCAGTGAGAGCAAAACCAGCAACAGACACTGCACTGTACCTCTGTAACTCTCGTTACATCCTCATTTTGTCCTACAGTTAAGATAGAACATTAAGTAATTTTTTGTTTATAAAGCTCCTATTTTGAGAGGCCAAGGGTAAGGGAATACATTCATAAAATCCCAATCAAAAACTGTTTCAAAAGGAAGCATGATAAGCACATTGTGGCTTCCATGTGCAACTTTTTTTTTTTGTTGTTGTTTTTCTTTTTTTTTTTACTTCAAAGGACTTGGATGGTAACAGTAATTAAGTTGGTACTGGGGGAGACAGAGCAGAAAAAGGTGGGAAAAATATCCAGGCACCTTGAATTGGATGCCATATGAAACTATACAAGTTTAGAAAACTAAACTGAATCTTCAGCTACAGGAAGTTTGATAAATAATTACTAATAAAGGAATAAGCAAGCAAGATGGGTTTGGTTGCGGAAGTTTTTTTTCTACACCTGAATATGGCCATCATATTATACCTGTCAGGGTATTTTAAAAACCTACTGAAACAGAATTTATGTAACATCCTCAAAAATTTTGTAAGCAGAAAAAATTATGGATGCAATATGTAATTCTAACTTTTTAAATTGTATTTTTAAGAAATTAACATTGTTCTCTACTGTATTTATCGTGCAGGTTTAAAGCTTTAGTGTTTTCCCTTGTACTACAAAAACCCCACCTGCATCTCTTGGCACGTTCTGCAGTCCGCCATGGAAGGAAGCCTTTTGTGCCTGGTGGTAGTGGTTTTGGTGAGTAACTGTCTTTCACAGACATACTTTTCTTCCCAGGACTTACAGACTTTTTAGATGGTAACCCTGTATTGAACAGCAATGGGAGAAAAGTGGAGTCATTATACTTAATTATTTACATACAAATTCACAGTTTACTGTTTCTAAATAAAATCTCCTATGTAATAAAAGGGACTGTCGTAAATCTACCTCTCAGTGTAACTATGCTGAAGTGCTCAAAAACTTTTTGTTTGCTCTTAGACAGAAGGGTGGACAGTTTATCTGCTTCAAATTATAAATTGGTATAACTGCTATGTTAGGTTGATGTAAGAAAGATATGCTTTTATTCAAAAAGGAAGCAAATTTTTGTAGCTAAAGAATTTTATTCACATTACTGATTTCAGTTACCTAACTGCACTGTCTCCAGCGGGAGCATGTACAGTTAGCGTAGGTAACAGAGCTAACTATGTTTCAAATTGCCCTCTAGTGGCTTTTGTGAGAAGAACGCCGATTTCCTAACTGGCAAAATGCTTCTAGGTAAAGCTGGTCCTCAAGTTGATCAATTCTACAGAACAGCAGCAATATCTTCACTTAAGAGGAATAACGTCGTGTTCACTAGTCTGGTCTTCTGTTGCTCTTTAAATCATACTCTATCACTCAAAGTAAATTTAGATAATCTAGTGTGAATGATCGCTCTCCCCCAGATTCTGTGTAAATTAAGAAAACTGTTCACCTAGTACTTCATACAGATAATCTTGTGAGAGCCCAGGTTATTGTTTCTCTGAGAACATTAAAGCAACTAATTTTTTAATAGTATAGAAATGTATAACTATGGTAATAGGGTTCCAAATCTCAGTTCAAACAGGATGAGGAATTTTCACCTCCTAACTCCTACTCTTCAAAAACAAACACCAAAAAAAAAAGAAGAAACCACTAAAAACCAAAACCCACCACAATTATATTTAAGTTCAGGCATTTTCTTCTTCCATCACCCTGGATCCCCACAGTTTACTTGTACAAAGGCTTCAATATGATTCATGCTTACCTCTCTGCTTCCAGATAACTAGAGCAAAGATGAAAGAGCCAAATGTGTTACAGTGGAAATTTTAGTAACTGAATAAAAAACACTGAGTGTGTTACAGCTATCAGTACATAATTATATTCAATATTTAATTGTATTCAAGATACCTACGTTATTTTAAATATGCTATTTATACTAGATTTACATGAAATTAAAAAAAGTTAGAACATTCTGTACATCAGCAAAAAATGCACGCTTGCTTGTTCTGGCAGAGGACAGTCTGCCACAGAAAGGTTGTATCATCAGAAGAACCAGGCAACTTAGTTTAGAACTAGTTCTAGAGTTAGAACTAGGCAACAACTGAAAGCTTTCCAGAAGTAAAAGCTCATGGTGAGGATGCACTCAGAATAAATGTATGTGATGCTTTCACATATCTATGTCAACATTTCCTACCATTCTTCCAGCCACATATCCAGTAACACTAAGAACAAGTTTTGTACAGAAAACACTGATGGTAGAAGACATGTTACTGAATGAGGAATAAACGAATTTTTCTTTTTTGAAAAGTATTCTGCTAAATACTGACATTTAGATACATTGATTATTTAATAAGTAAAGCTTTTAAACATTAGAAGATTAGTCTGTAGACAAAAATTACTACACTCAGAGAAAATAAAGACAGTATTACCAATACGAATAGTAGCTTTTCCTTTCGGACCACTTCCTAGGACAATAGTTCTTCTCTTTGGTTTAGTTTTCAAAACATCCTTGGAAGATGGAGACATCAGCCACTTATACTGGAAATTTTTTTTTTTTTTTTAACAGAAAGACAAATTGGTTCAGTAACGGGTATTTAAAGAGGTGCACATTCAAGATCAGAAAGGGTTTTGTCATATATATGGAAAACACTGCTAGTTACAGAAAACTTAATATTAACTGTAAGGTTAAGGAACACAAAAATTCCACAAAGCTCAAATTCAAACACAGACTCAAGTATGACTGCTACATTACCAGAAAGTGTTCCTAAAACACCATTATAATATCCCATCCAATATTTTCCTTTCTCCTGTGTGAAACACTTCTTTTATAGCAAAAAAAAAAAAAAAAAATTACATCAACCTATAAAAAGGAAACACTGGCTTTTGCATTTCATTCTCAGAAAGCTAACTTGCTAGGAATGACTGGCTCAGGCCAAAGTTCTCCAGAGTAATAAAAGCCCTCTTAACAAGATTTTGTATTAACCAAAAATGAAGTTTCCAACCCTAGCTATTCTGTGAGTCTATGAAACTTCATTTCTTTTATAGCAACAGCTCTATTCTCTAAGTATTTCAGGTAGATATTAAGTTACGCTGTCAGTTATTTTTCAGTATGCATCTAGCTTTAGTTAGTACAGTCTAGCGCTGAAGCAGCCGTCGAAGGAAAAGCAGTTGATAGTAACACAAAGCTTACCTCAAGAGAGCTCTAAACCCCTCATCATAATACTAGGAATAGTATGCTAAAGTAATTCCCACCCGATGCATAGGCAAGATTAAAATGCCATAACTGCGCTTTAAGTTTAGTCCAAATTTATCATTGGCAAGAAAACCTTCATACAGACAAAAAAAAAAAAAGGAAAAAAAAACAGAGTTCTGAACTCTCATAAGTTTTGCTGGGTCTACAGCTATATCTGGCTCCTGAGACAAGTGAATTTTCATTTTAAATTAAAAAATAGAGTAAAATTAAACTGTAAACTTCAATGTGCAAGAGTATCTTCATTTTGTTTTACCACAAACATAAACAAGCAATTATACTAGGTTAAGCCCAAAGTTGATCTAGTCCAGTAGCCTGCCTTTTGTCAGGGTGCCTGCAGCTCTTTAACCACACGCAAGTAATAGACAGTGAACATGTTAAGACAGTGTTGCAAAATTACTAAGTCACAAGTTGAGACTATGAAAGCAAACTGTTTTATAGACTGAATAACTTAAAGGAAAAATTCACTGAAGGTGTCTTTCTCAGAATCTATACAAACTTTCACCACTTAACACAATCAATCTACAATTACAATCCACTATACCAGCAACACAGTGCTGGCAAGATAACTTTCCTGTTTTAGCTCCCATCAAATCTTAAAGCATCAGTTAGCAGTAGGTGTCTCTTCCCGTAAACTTGAAAGCCCAACTAAACAGGTAAGCACCTACATGCTACTGAAAAGCAAAGAGATACAACCAGTTTTCATGCAGAACTGGATGGAAGGGCTGCTGTGGCTTGTATCCAGTAAGCAGGTGGTAACAGTATATTACAGACTATTTATGGCAGCCAATACATCTGTAGTTACGGTGGCTTATTACCGTAAGTCCAGTCAAAAGCCCACTGAACCTTTCTTTGTAAAGCAACACAGTAGCACCTTAACATATTTTCCGCAAAACCACAGCATCAACAACATCAGATGGCACAGAACACAGCTCTGCCATTTCTCTGACACAAACATCACTTTTCTGAGTTTTACTCCTGAGAATTATGACAGCCTTTGACACAATAAAGAGCTGAAACTAGAAATAGGTGAAATTGAAGGCAGTACTAGGGATGATCATCTATGCAGCTTTAGTTCTCTGTGGGCAAGACATAGCCTGAGTTAGGCCACTTGCTGCAAGAGCAGACAACACATTAGTTTCACAGAGAATTATGTCTTACACCTTATGGTCAACAACTGTCTACACATAGGCTAACATCAGTCCAATTGATTCTCCATTTTTTATCAATATAAAATCCAGATCTCTAGAAACTACAATAGATAAAATTAAAGAAAACCTCTGCACTAAATTAAGTAATTTCTAAGATAGATACCAATGTTTTTTCCACTACAATAAGATGGACAAGCATTCTTTTAAAACACAGATTTGAAGGCAGTACACAGATGACAAAAGGAAGCAGTGCAGACGCTAACTGACTATATTTTGTTTGACAAGCTTAGGCTACAAGGAACAAACACTGCTTCTTATATTTGCAAATGTAGTCTTTAAAAGAATAATGAAAAATCTGAAAAATAACTGGAATTTATGTTGAAAATAGAAAGAACCAAAGTGCTAGTTAGATCCAGAATTTAGAATATGCTGTTAGGACTCTCAAAAATACACTCTTAAATTGTTTTTACGTGTGCATTGGGGTTTTTTAAAATCAAACAGCTGAATTTCGACTACTGACAGAATGAACAGTCCTTGCAGTTCTTTCTGTAACACATCTTCGTGAGCAACTGTTTCTTTTCGTTAACACATCCATTTATTAATTTATTCCCTCAGTTTGACCCCTTAAAAAAAAAAATATCAAAAAGCGACACAGGCCACCACACCACTAGCACCCCCCCACAACAAAACAAAACCCCACATTACTGACTTTCAGTATAGAGCACATGAAGGAACTCATGCACTCCTCACTCCTCAAAGAAACTCAGCCTGCTTTCCCTTCATAATATCCAGACTTCTGAAACTAAGACGAAAGCCAACTATAAATCCCAGATTAAGGCAGTAAATGTTTCACTTTCAAAAGTCAGTCAACCTCAAATTTGAATGTTAGCATTCATCTTGCTAACCAAGTGGATCATCCTTTTTTTAAGTGTATGCACCATTCCCTCAAGAAACTGCAAATGTTAGTACACCAGCCTACTCCAAGACCTTATGAAATAAAGTATCTAGGCTGGTTTTATTTGTGGAACAAGAAAAGTTATTTAGCAAGCTTATGGTCTGTCCTTTTTCATTCATATTGTTAATGAGGTATGAACCATTAAGAGCATTGCCATTAACACTACTTGGATTAATATAAAACAAATGTCTTGGATGATCTCTTAGTATACAGGAGATTACCCAGAGTTACTTCTTTTCACAGTTCAATTTTCCAATCATCTTGAGCCTCTCCAGGCAGATGCTATTTTCATGTGATCCCTGCAACATTTTAAAAGTGTTGATTGCATCTGCCAAGGAGCATGAGTACTCCTTCACAACCAACCTCAATCTCTCCAAAAAGAAGCCTTTAAGATGCTTGAAATGGGGAACTTTAATCCCCAAGGATCCTACACACAAACTTCTGAGTTTATTAGATACTCCCTACACAGATCTGCAGCTCTGACTTTTAAGCCTTTTCAGAATCAGAAAGAGCAGTAAGTTCTAGAACAAGAACTGGGATTGTTGCAGGTCTGTGAAACCAACAGCAAGAATACACTAATTTGTTTGCTGTCTCCTTTGGGGACTGAATCCAATTTTTATGTTATGAAAACAGAGAACTCAGTATTTAAATAGAATACCTAATCAGAAATGGTCCAGACACTCAGTGTTTGCATGCCATTGTAAACTCTCTGTGGACTATTAAAGATGGCAAGGGGTACTTAACATCATTAGCATCGGAAAGAACAGTAACAAGTAACTTAAAAAAAAAAACTATGTAAATTATTGGCAGAAAATAAGTTTCAAAATAAATTTTAAAAATGTAAATTGTCATTTTCTTTACTTTTTAATGAAAACTTATTACTACCATGTTAACAAGACAAGAAAGCCTTCCAGCAGTTCAAAAGCAGTATTTACCTAACACTCTATAGTAATGCCCAAGTATACACACACATTTCCATTTTTCTTTTCATTAAATTGTTATCAAGTTTTATTACATATAACATCTTAAATTACATGAGAAATCATACAAAATGTCCAATAAAATATCATGTTGCTGCCAGCATTTTTAGGGTTTTTTTCCTCTGATTTTTCTGATTCATGTTTTTCAGTCATTTTTTAAACTGCTTAGAAGTCAGACTTCTGTTTATAACTAAAACAGCTGGTTTAGATTCACCCCAAAGTTTTCCTTTAAAAAAAAAAAATACTTAAAAAAAAAGCAACAGCAACTACAAAAAAAGCCCCAAATTCAATCCCAAATGCCTAACACATACCTCCAAATTAGCACTATTTCCATTCACAAGAACTTTTTCAATAACGCTTTTCATCATAACGGGATCTAGAATGAAGATATTTTATTAAGAATTTCCTGCACAAGACAAGTGTTTAAGCAGACCACTGAATAAACAGCATACATACACACACAAAAAACAACAAAAAAACCAAAACAAAACCAAAAAACCTAATACAACACAACCAAAGCAAAACCAAGAAAAAGAAAAAAAGAACAAAAACACAAAAAGGACAAAGGCAGATACAGATACATACCAATTAATGGATTTTTTCTTATGTCAAGTACCACTAATGTTGTATTAGTTTGAAGAGCATCCAGTAATGACCTTGCTCCTTCATTAGATACTCCACACTGTTGCAAATCAAGTGCTAAAATGTTTAAAGAGGTATAAAAACAACAAAAAACCCCAACATTATGATAACAGCCATGTGTAACACCAACAATACTACTTTCAGAGAATAAAACTAGAAACTGAAATCAGTGGTACATGAATAACTGCTGAACAAGTTCAAACAAATGAACAGAAAAATCACAGTTAAGTAACTGCTCCTGAAAATTCATAGTAAATAAAATATTCCCAGGCATCAATTAATTCAACTGTCCAAGGTAGCAATTTATGTCTGAACAGTCTAAGTCAATGCTTCTGTTCTTTCCTTGCAAAGATAAGTAAATTACATGGTCATTAAGAAATAGTACTGTTATGGCTTTGGCATTTATTTCATGTTGTGCATGCACAGTACCATAGAACAGCCAAGGTTGGAAAGGACCTCTGAAGGTCATCCTGCTGAACCCCCTGCTGAAGAGCAGGCTTCCTTAAAGCCTGTACAAGGTCTGGTCAGCTCTTAAAGACCTCCAAGGATGAAGACTGTACAACCACTGCAGGTAACCTGCGCCAGTATTCAGACACCCCCATGGAAAGCAAGCATTTCCTGATGGTCACGAGGAACCTCCAGTGTTTCAGTTGGTACCCACTTCTGCCTGTCCTGTCACCAAACACCACTGGAAAGAGCCTGGCTTCATCTACTTTACAGCCTCCCTTCAGATATTTTGGTGCCTTGAGGAACCCCACCCTGAGCCTTCTCCGGGTTAAACAGTCCCACCTGCCTCAGCAGTTGTGGATTCATCTCTATGGACTTCTGTATGTCCAGTTTCCATAAGTATTCTCTATTCTGATCTGCACACCTGGCTCAAACTATAAAACAGTTTCAACAGTATGTGATTCCATATACTGAACGCTATGACACCACCATAATTAGCCATTTTGTACAGATATACTGTAGAACAAATAACTTTGCAAGAAGACTACAGGACAAAACTAGATGACAACTGCATTCGGATACTTCGACAATTCAAAAGAGAAAGAAAAAATTATTTTGAAAACAGATTACTCTTTTCTAGCTAAACAGGCACCTACTCTTCTGGCTACGTTTGCTGTAAATGACAATTTTAAGTCTTCTGCCTGCCAGTACTGCATCTTAAGAGTCAGTATTTTACAATACCTTTTAGCCAAAGGTCCTCTCTTAGACAATCTGCAAAGGCAGTTGCTCCTCTATCTCCAACAAGCATGTTGCAGTTGAAAGTAACACGCCTCAAGCCAGTCATATAGTCCAGGTCAGGTCTTCTATATCGCAGGCTTTCAGCCCAAGCTTCTCCATGTCTTTTCATTGCCTGGTGCTTTGCAAACAAAGAAGCTGTTACCAAGTGCAAAGACAAAGACATTACTGATGACAGGATCACAAGTTACCTTACCTTTAAGGCAATATATCAGCTTTTTGGGTGCTGACATAAGAATGACAGATACACTATTTCTGAGTTCAAGAAATACAAGTAATTTTTAAATATTACGCTTAAGTCGTATGCATACTGATCATCCAATCTGCAAATCAAATTACTACATATGGCTATCAAACATCTTAATACCTTCTTTTTCGCAGACAGACACTTTCAAGACATCTTGAATACAACTCCAGGAAATGACGTGCTTTCGTGTAAACCACTGCTAATTAATTACAATATTCTACTAAGTCACAGGCTTACTGATGAGTTAATTAGTAATCTCCAAACTGTAAATTTATTCTTACCCAATGCTTAAGAATACTTCAGACATTTTTCAAAATCCATGACAATTAAAGAAGTGCTCCCTGAACAGGTTTCACATATTTAAGGCCTATTTCTCATTTTTTAAATAAAGTATCAGTTTACCAAGAAATACGGATGTTTACTAAGAAATATCAGATTTAAATCCCACACCACTAAACCAAGCTACTTTTGGCATACAAAGTCACAAATTTCAAGACTATTCACACAGTTTAGCATATGCATAACAATAATTCACATACAGACTGCCCACAAAGTGCTTTGATGGATTTATAGCTTGAAAATAAAAAAAAAATCAAATGTATTTAAGATCTTGTGAACATCTGATTCTAAGAAAGGTCACTGAATTACCTTCAATATATTTGCTATATGTTCTGCCCCTCGCCATGTGAGGCTGCATCCTGTGAAGTTTACATATCTGATATTAGCTGAATTCTTTAAACTCTGACAGACTGCTGAAGAAAAAACAAACATGCATGTTACCTACATGCACCACAGCTGGATTATCAGAACACTCTTTTTCACTGCTGTATTAAGAAGCTGAATCAGCTTTTACAGGAAAAAGCCTTGTCAAAAACTTGGGTTGAAATAACAAATACATTTTAAATACATTTAAGTGCTCAAAGTTTATATACTTCTAGCACAAGTGTTTGGCAAAGACTATATGAACAAACTAGAACATATTTTATTTCTGTTTACTTATGTAAACATGAATAATAAAAAGCTAACTTCAAATATTATGACTGTTGCTTTAAATAAAATCATAAAGTAGTATAGCTATTTTTTAGCATGTACTGAAAAAAATAAAATCTTTAAATGCTGTTAAATCATGCAGAATAAAGTGAAGACTGTTATTTTAATCATTATAGACCAATTTGAAGCAAAATGGAAATACTGAAAAACTTACGTATTCAAAGAACTAAATAAGAGAGAATTATAATTATATTTAAGGTTTTTTGATTCTGTACTTACTTTCTAATCCTCCATCTCCAATTGGACAGTGGGCAAAAGAGACACTCTCCAGAGATGATGCTGTGGCCAAGCCCTTCAGAATAAAAACAGTATTTGTCAACTGGCTTGAAAGGCAAAACTACTAACAGAGCAAAGACTGAGTCACCCAAACTACTCAGAAAACTTTGTGCTCTCTACAAGAAACAATAGGGGGTTCAGAGGAAGGTCAAAACCAGTGAACCTTAAAGCTGGGTTTAAGCTGGTTCATTTCTTTAGCACTGGAGGAGCCATAGCCTACAGCAAACAGCAGCAATCTCCTTTCCTAGAAGCTACTTGTACTCCAAAAACACATCCTGAAGACCTGCTTTTATGTTCTTGCTGTCCCTCAACATTCCTTCTGTCATGTACACGCAATGCAGTTTCAGTCACAAGGATAATCTACATGCCCCAAACACACGGCAAAGGTGCTGCTGAGAACATTCTTATCAGCCTTGACAAATCAGGGCAAGGGAATGTTATGCGATTTATACAGGTTCAGCAAGAAGTTTATACAAAAGACCTCAGCAGAATCATTCATATAAACAGCAACACAAAGATACCTTAGAAGAGAAATAACCTCATCTGTGACAAATATTTATAAAATTTAAGTTGCTGCTTCTCTATGTTCGAAGCATGTTTTCCATTCACTTGTAAAGTAACATAGTCTCACCTTTGTTAAAAGTATTAGATCTCTCTCCCTCAGAAGCAAACCCTGCAGCTCTAAGTTTTTTAGTACATCTGATATACTGAGACAGCATTTGACAGCTTTGCACAGCTGGCCAGTCAAGTCTTTTGATCGAATTGCTGGAATTCTCCTTCTAAAGTAAGTTTTGTATCTTTCAACACCTAGTAAACAAAAAAGAAATTACATATCAGTAAAATCCAGTCCCTACTGACTTAAAGGCAACCATAATCACACCTTGCTTTTTTGACGCTCTCCGTGAATAAAAATACTTCCTTAGGTATAGCAATTTCTCTACCATGTATCCAATTAACAGAAAAGTTTTATGCAGCAAATTCTAAAATTCTACATCAATATATTTATCTTTGATAGTTACCAATACAAACCTGATTCTTCAAGACCATGTTGATGAAAAGCTCTTATTCCAATGGAAGTCAGAGTCTTATTATGCCTGATAGCATTCAGAAGTGGTACCCAATCAGCAGCTCTGATGCGATCTACAGTTAGATCAAGAGCACCATGACTCAGGTTAGCCTTCACAGCTTTCAGTGGGACAGAGCCTTGAAGAGCACAAAGATGTTCATAATGCGAGTAGAAATCCAGCATGCACTGTCTTCGTACTTTGACTGACTCGATCATGTCTTCTATGTGATATATGTCTCTCTAAAAAAAGAGAGGAGAAAAAAAGCCCCAACTTTATCCAATGGATAACTGATTTTGCAACATAGCTTCAATTCACTATGCATACCCTAACATGAACATGTTCATGTCTACTGTACAGCATTTATGCGCTAAAGCTTATCTTGTGATTCTCACTGCCCGGTCAAGTACAGCTGAATGAATAAAGGGGTGAAAACCTCCTCCATCTGCTTCCACTAGCTCCATATTTCTCCCAATCAAAACTCACAGGGTTTTTTTGCTCTTGACTCTTGCCTTCTACTTGAAAAAGATATTCTGAATAACCATTCAGATTTTTTTTTCTTTAAATTCTAACTGCCCTCAGCTGCCTGTGGGCATAATCCCCCTGCACACATTTCCTCTGTTAACAAACATCTTTTATTCACTACTCATTTCAAACTATCCAAGCAAACAAACCACAGCTATAAAGCATTTTTCCTGGACTTCAATGCTCCTTAGAACTGTAAACACTGGTACTTCCGTACTTGAAAGCTGCAACTTCCAAAAAGCAAAAGAAAAAAAAATTCAACACAGAGGTCTTCCGTAAGTTTCGTTTTGTTTAGTCTTTTGTCTTCTTTAAGTCTAAACAGAATCCACCTCTCCCTAAAAATGCATAGATAGAGTGAATTACTTCCTGCTGCCAACACACTCACACCTAGACACACAATCATATCTATCAGGATAGAAATGAGATTGAAAGTCTCCAAATTTTAAACTAAAAATATACACAAAGTAATTCTTAGATTTCTGGGTTTGTGCACAGACAAGCATATTAGCCAGTCACTTTCAGTGTAGCACAGTCCTGCACCAGTGGAAAACATACTCCACTGCTCCAGGGGTTTGCTTTTAAAATTTCAGCCTGGAGAAGACAAGGCTCTACACAGACCTCATAACAGTCTTCCAGTACCTAAAGTGGGGCTACAAGGAATCTGGAGAGAGACTTACAACATGGCCAAATGTGAGGCATCCTTCTTATCACAGGGGGTTGAACTAGGTGATCTTTAAGGTCCCTTCTAATCCAAACCATTCTGTGCTTCTATGAAAAAATAACCGAACTGGCATTTTTATTCTCCCATACAAACAGGTGTACCGAAACCACAAAAGACATAATATTCAGGCACTAACTGCTCTGAAGTTCTTGTTTTCCTCTTTAGTTTTGCAGTATCAGAGCCTGCACTCTTGAAAGTCTCTGACACTCCCTGACCCAGCATCAAGGAATTCAAATGACTCTTCCACAGAGAACTAGTGAGTTTCTCTGCTACTTCACTCAAAGTCTAAATTATCATAAAATAGAATAAAACGTGTGTTTTCTTAAATATTTTTGCTATTGTATGCCCTATATACTTATTCCAGTAAATCTAGGAAAGCACTTTTCAGGCATTAGTTTTCCTTATACATCAACACCCATATAGCAAAACAGTACTAACTCCAAGTAGAACTTCTAAATATCACACAGTTATTAAGTAATTCCACAGTCTCAACAGGAATTAATATTTGTCAGCATATTTAGAAGACCCATTTAGTTATCTATTTATTCATTTCTCAAGACAGCATTAAGCATCCCACATGGGACAGCAAGTATTTTTCACATAGCAAACATCTTCTCATATTGTTGAGAACTAGGAAGCTTCAGATACTGTTTCAATGAAACACTCTGTATGTCAACATCAGACAAGAATCACTGAGTACGTACAAGCACATGAGTAAAGCCATTTGTAAGGACATAATTTAGAAAAGAAATAATCACATTATTAGTATTTGGATGACTGAACTTGTAATAGTAATAGAAACTCTAACAATAGTTCCTCTATGCTCTTTTGTTTCTTTCATTTCAGTTCTGATTTACAGCACCACTTAATCACTATACTGTCAACAGAACAAATGACTAAATTACAATACAACCATCAATTGTTATGCACTACTGATTTGAGGTGATGTATCAATGCACAACATATTAAGCCTTTTACCTCCAGAGCTTGTGCAATATTCTTTTAACAGTGGCTTTCAAAGCAACACCTGAACACCACACCTGTAACTGAAGCAAAGAAAGTGCTCCTGGCTCTAGGCCTGTAATTTAACTCACTTGCAGGTAGAAAGGAAAGGTCAAAAAAAAAAAAACAGACCCCCATTAATTCCCAACTGAGAACAAGTATGTAAACTAGAACTCTTCTGCATCGAAGCTAGTGCACCTGACACAACCCTAGAGTACCGTGACTGGCTCCAGCAATGTTCACAGGGGGCAATTGCTAACTACTTAGCAATTAGAAGCAAGAAGCATCAGATGATACCAGCTGGCAACAAACTAAAAGTAACAAAAGAAACAAAGCCCACAATAAAAGTGAGAAATACAGTTCCATGCAGACAGTTTTTTAGGAAACTGTGAGTTTACAGTGATTCAAAAATCAGCTATGCAAATTTATAGAGCGGGGCCAAAACAATTCCAGACAGGGCCACTGACCACAGTAACAATGACGATGCCCAACATCTGAAGCTGCGGGACACACACAGAGGAAGCTGAACTACACACTACTCTCTACTTACACACTCTATGCATCATGGCCTAGCAGTCTGCTGGCGCTAAGCATACTTTATTTCATCTGTAGGGCCACCGTATTTAACACAGCATCCACCTAACATACTCAGATAAGCAACTCTGGTTACAACTGGGGTACAGTAGGGGTTTTTATGTTTCACCCACTCAAAACTGCCAACTACTTCAGTGCTCCGTTTCCACAGCGCAGCACACAATTAAACTACCATGAACTGGGGGCCGCGCTGCCCGCCATCACCCGCAGGGATGCGAGGAGCGCTCCGATGAGCAGGCGCCGCGGCAGCCGCTCCTCTGGGCCCCGGATGCGCCTCACCCTACCCCCCGGGGACCCCTTGCCGGCGGACTCCTACCAGCCCCAGCGCCCTGCTGGCGGAGCCGCCAGCCCCTGCCCGCTCCTCCCTTGCGGCCCGAGCACGTCGCGGAATGAGCCGCCCCCCTCACACC
>JAOEHY010036271.1:0-78316 GCA_025447955.1 Psilopsiagon aurifrons
GGTGTCCCTGCCCATGGCAGGGGTGTTGGAACTGGATGATCTTAAGGTCCTTTCCAACCCTAACTATTCTATGATTCCATGATTCTGTGTTTCTGCAGCTGGCAGAAGTCAAGCACAGCTCTGTATTAGCAAGAAAAAAAGATTTCACAGCTTTATAGCTTTGGGCTGGTTTCCCCTCAGGGAGTGAAAATAAGCCGGTCTCACCACCTCCTGCTGCTGCCCCGGATCTTGTCTGTCTCAGCTATTTGTCAAACACAGCACAGCTCCAGGACGTGGAACCCAGCAGGGTCAGCACTTGGGTCCTTTTGCTCCTTGAAAAGGGATTAAGACAACATCAGAACAATTAAAATGTCCCCTTTTTTTATGCAAATCTGACTTAGAGTTTAAAACGGCATTTCTTTTTTCTTCTCCAACCAAATTGTTTTAATCTCAGATGTTAAATTGCAGCATCATAAACCTTGATAAGGACAAAAAAAAATGTGATGCACAAAACCCAGCAGCTTCTCAGTGGTTTCTGGCTCTGACACATGTGTGATCGGCAGCAGGGTCCAGCTGTGCAGCAAAAGGCCTTTTGGGTTGTGGGGGCAAATCACTGCTGTAGCTGTGTGTTGTTTTAATTGACAGGTAACCGTGATGCAACCCAGACCAGCATCATACCAACCTTCAGAAAAAGGCAAAATGTCCAACTGTCCTGAGCTCAGAAGGGCAAAAAACCTGGGCTCTGTGTCCCCACCATGTGCATGGTCATGCAAGCTTGGCTACACAGAGGGCACACACCACAGCACACGTAGCCCAGTGCAGAAAGCCCAACACCAACACACACAGCCCAATCCAGATAGCCCAACGCCAACACACACAGCCCAATCCAGATAGCCCAACACCAACACACACAGCCCCATGCAGACAGCACAAGCTCTTGTTAGGCAGATGGGTGCCTCAGGCAGACCAAGCATATAAGCCAAGTCCTAGACCTGCCACATAATGGGAAATGTATCCAGATGTTTATAAACCAGCATATTTGTTCTGTGCAGTGCTACAAACCCATGGAGTGAGCAAAGAAAATGGCTGCGACTAACTGCAGCTCTACTGTTTTCAGCCTGGCTGCTTTAATAAGGCGCCTTTCCCTGGCTTTATGCAGAATTGTACACAGGAGGCCTCTTGACCAGCCAGTCTTAAGTTCTCAGTAACTCTTGCAGCTGCCAACCAGTACTTGTGTTTTAGCTTACCCAGGAGAGACCCTTATTGGTTTTCAAGCACCTCACTCTCTTCCAGACTTAAAAAAAAATAAATGCAATCAATAAATCTGCTATGTATACAGCAGGGAATAGCAAGGGAAACAGGCATTAATCTGGCATTAAGCACCAGACCCTGAGCTCAGTGGGGCAGATGTGCCAGGACCATGTGTCCCCTGGGAGCATGTGCCACCTTTCCTGAGCGCAGCAGCAGAGGAGGCAGAGACCTCCCTTGCCTGCCCTGCAACCAGCTGCCAGTGCAGAGTGGGTGCTCTCCTGGGGCCAGCTCGCACATCTGTGGCCCCCTCCCACAGCGTGGGGCCACCAGAGCAGGACCACATGGCTGGTGCCAGCCTCTGGCTCCTGCTCCCAGGCTGGTGTAAATCAGGGGTTACCCTGATGCAGGCAGTGGAACAGCTCCTGATTTACAACATCCTACAAAGAGGACAACTTGACCTTATGCTTCAACATCAGTGCTGCTTCCTTTGTTGAAAGCTTCTTAAGACAGACATGTAATCAATCCTGGAGAGATACTGAGCCACACAGCTCAGGTTCTGCATAAGTCAGGGCTGGGCTTCCCAGAGAAATTGCCTGATCCAGGCTCCCATGACATCTATTCTTAGGTGCTCCCTCCATGCTCTCTGATAGGAGTGTGTTTTTCCATTCTACTTTTGTCAAAAATGAGCTGCTTTAGATCAATATGATCCACAAAGAGAATTTTTCCACAGTAAGTCCGACTTACCTATGCGACCTTTCAGACAGACAGGCTTTTAGCGAGCTCAGCTCTTTGGAAATTCTAGCCTTTATGGGCATTTGATGTTATTTTAGAATCCAAGAGGAAAAAGCTTACTGCCTTGCCTCTGTTTTCACAGCCGTAATTATGAGGGCAGTCTGGTGACGTAACTTGTTTGGGAAATAAATGATAGCTTTCAACAGCAAGTGCTGTCAGACACTTCATTCCTTGTAACTATTTTAGACACCCTAATTCATTTTGCACTTCCCCAGCACCAGATACTGCTATTACTTATGCTTGTGTAAATCCTGCGCTACACCACTGCCTTCAGGAGACTTATCCTGTGTTTACACTGTGTGCAAGGCAGCAGAATGTGGCTTGTGGCATAAGTCTGCATACGCCTTCTGGTGTGATCTGCTAGTCCAGCAAGTACAATGGGAGAACCACACAGTCTTACTCCCTCACTAGCTGCAACTGTTTGCTTGGTGATATGGACCATGAAAGCAAAGGCAGGATCACACTTCTGGCATTTTCACACTTCAAACAGAGAGAAGAAAGGGGCAAGGCAAAGTACAGACAAAGGTATATTTTTTGCAGAACAAAACAGACAACTTATCGTGATAGAGACATTACCAGTTACAGGCTGATGCCAACAAGAACCACAGTGTTCCACAGGGCTCCAGTGACTGAAATGTTACCCCATGGTCTCCATGCCTTCACCCTGTACATCTCTGCACTCCATGCTCCAGCCAAGCTCCCCACTGGCCTGAGGCAGAGGCAACAGCCCAGCTCTCAGGCTGCAACCCAAGCAGAGCATCCGGGTTATGTGCCACCTCCCCAGAAGATGAGTTTAAGAATCAGCAGTTACAAGTATGAGCAGAGACAGCAAGGTAATAATAATACTTAGTCCATTTTTTTTCCAAACTTGATTCCTCACAGCACCTCTCTGGCAAGGAAGAATCATCATTCCCTCTTGAGACATGAGGAACTGGGATACAGAGGGGTGAAAAGCTCTACCAGCAGAAAAGCTCTACAAAAGAAACCAGAGTGAAAACAAGTGGGTAACACAATGCAGGTACAAGATAAACTTTTCCTTAAATTCTGTAGGGAACTGTTGGCTTTTGAAGACATCCCCCCACAGTGTTTGTAACCCAAATCATGCGGAACTCAAAAGCTGAAAGATGCATTGACACCAACAAAATGAACAAGAAGAGGGCCTTTTCGTTTTCATTAACAGCCTAGAGAAGAGCTTGCGGGCAGCAGCCTCGTCTGCCACCGCAAGTGCTGTGCTGCTGATGCGGAGTGGGCGCTGCTGGCTCCCAGGGCTGCAGTCAGACCCACGGCTGCACAAAGCAGCCAGCACTGTTCCCTGGCAGGACACAGCTCACAACAGAAAAGCTGCTGAAGCGGCGCCAGTTTTCACAGCCAAACAAACTCACCTTTGTCCTTGCCACAGAGGGGCTCACGGGCATTTCTCCCCTTTCTGGGGGTGAGTTGGCTTTTCTGTCTTGTTCGGATGCTTTGCTGCGTTCTGCAGCCTGTTTTGGGCAATTGTTTGATGGGGTCGATTTCCTTTGCTGGAAAAACTGGCTCCTGTCCTCCTGGCCCTGGTTTCACACAAGTACGTGCCATTCTTGAGGTGAAGCCAATTAGGATCCATTGTCCTTGGAGCCTCTTGCACTGTGAGGACCTGCCTTTGCCATCATGAAGACACACAGGTCTCTGACAAGGCCTGGGGTGGTTGTAGTTGGGAAAGGTCTCCTGCCCACCTGAGCACCAGAAGCAGAGCTTGTACCTGAGTGCTCTCAACCCCAACTGTCCCCTCTCATTTTTGGCTTCAGGGGCCATTTTCTGCCATCCAGCTCTGGAGAACAGGCTTCTGGAAGGACCCTCCCTAGCCTGAGGAGGACCTTGCCAAACCCCTTCTCCCAGCATGGACCATGTTGAGGACCATTCCTCAGGTTTGCCTCACCCACAGGGTGCCTAGGACAAAGGGCAACACTGACAGGTCTTCATTGGCCCTCAGAAGCTGGCATCTGGCTCTGTTTGAACAGGCAATTTGAGTTACAGATTCTGTTCGCGCATTTAAGTTTGCTAACATTTTCCTGTTCCTTCCTACCCCTCTTCCTAACCTTGCCTGCCCCAGGGTGGGCACCCGCTCTCCCATCAGACCATTTCTGTGTCAAAGGAGTGACACTGCCCTTGTGGGCATCGCTGAATGAGCAAGGTGGGACTGCACCTCATGCTGGGCATGGCTTGATTTTCTGATGGGCCAACTGAAACAGGCGATTAGAAACAAGAACTGTCGCTTAAACAAACATGGTGCTATGCAAGAAACAACCCCAACAGAGATTAATTTCACGTTCACCTATAATTACACTGAAAAATGAGAGTGTGGCTAAAAAATCTTATCTTAAAATAAAATTAAAGCCTGCTTCAATCCTTCATCTAGCCCATTTCTACCAACAGCACACATGCATTTGTAGATGTTATTAGATTGACGTTGTAGCATCCTGGACAAATCAAATTAATCCAAATATCTGCAGGTATAAAATGTTGTAGATGAGAAATGAACACATAAAGTATATGCAATTTTCCCCTGGCAGTTTATTATGGTATGAAGAAAAAAAACCCATTCTGTGCTTGAAGCTGACGTAATATTACAAATGTATTGCGAAGTATGATGTGACTATTAAAATATGATTACACAAAGTCATTTTAAGAAGTTTACAGTACAGTGAATCTTTTATAAACAGACTCTTAAATATACATAGGACAACAGTAGCTGACCGAAAAAACATCAAAAATTAACTATTAATGTTTATAGACTTTTCCCCTGAAAAATAAAAAGAAAAAGAAGTCTCACATTAAAACAGAAATTATGAAAAGCCTTAAAACCAGGAACAAATCACCTGTACACTACAAATATACATGGCAGAGGTGTGCAAACCAGAGCTACCTTTCCATCAGGGAGGGCAGGCAGTGCCTGCCCTGCGCCTCCTCTCTGGCATAGCCCACCTTGGAGCACAGTGCCTCCTTGCCATGTGTGCACACGCTGTCAGCAGCAGGGACATCACAAGCACACACTCACTGCAGGACAATGACGGCAAGTTGTCAGCATCAAATTGACCTACTGGAGTGTATTGAGAGCTGATAACGTGTCCAGGATCTCTGCAGGCAATGCATTGGGAGCCCAAATAGGACCTGACCTACATCCCAGGATTGGGTTGCAAGACTGAGCTACGTGTCTCTTCTTATGGATTTTATGGGTTCTTTAATGCAACTTTTCAATCTGTCCTTGTGATATGGAGAACAGATGCCGCATTTGATTTCTGCTTAGTCTGGCTGCAATGACACCCCTAGTTCATGTGTTAAGTTATGTCAAAAACATAAGAAGTTTATGCTGTAATACACAGTATTACTGAAACTAACAATATTATTTGCATATTTATAACAAGGTATAATGAAATCCCTATAATAAAACCAAAAGTTATGCTATAGATTTATTTACAAACAGTCCAGCAAAGAAGTATAAATACTTCTACATTTAAGGTTTAGGAAAACATAATTTACAAAATATTCAAATATATACAGTCATCTGAAAAACTGCCAACATTAAACTTTGATGCAGGCAAAGAATTGGCTGAGTCTATTCATTCTGTACTGAAAGAGGCGCCGGCTTTCCCAGGCTGTCTGTTCTGTTCAAAAGTCATACATATGTTATTTACAACGAGACTGCTTTTCTCCGAGCTAAACATGTCCAGAACTTTGAGTGTGCTGTCCCAAAATGTCATCTATCATTGTCAGATTGTTCAACCACTCTTCATCGTTGCTGCTGCTGCTGTTCTTCATGAGAGAGTCGAGGAAATCAGTGTCACTGCAGTTGGTGGGCATGATGGAGTTGCTGTGCTGGGACACAAAGTCGTACTGCGGCAGCTCGGCGGTGGCACTCAGCCTGTTGAAGGCATCGGGTGGCTGGCCTGAGGAAGGGTAGCTTGGTGGGCCAAGGCCAGGGGCAGGATTGAGCTGGTTAAAACTGGACACTCCTTGTGGCACTGATTTCATAACATTCATAGCTGGCAGCGGTCCTCTGGTTAAATTGTGTCTCAAGGTCTGATTACTCATTGAGCTCAAGCTCTGGCCAGACTGGCCCATGCTCAGTTTTTGCATCTGTCTGACCTGGACGCTGGGAGCGATCTGATTAGGTGGCACTACAGCCTGCTGGGAGAACTGCTGACCCGCTGCGCTTGGCCTCGCGCTCTGTTTGGAGAAGAGTGTGTTACCGGAGAACTGCATGGTGGTATCCATTTGGCTTTGATTTGGCATTCTTGGCACAGTGGTCGGCGTCCACATCTGGGCAGATGAGTTGGGGTAGACATTAGGGACCCTTGGCATACCTGGCTGCCTCAAGTGTTGCTGAGTTGCAGAGTGATTTGCTAAGGAACCAGAACTGAAACCTGCCATTGGCATTCCTGGCCGCACAGCAGAGTGGTTGTGTACTGTTTGGCACCCCGAGTTCATGCCCAGTGAGTTCTGGCTCGGCCGCAGAGGGATGTTAAAGTCAGAATTAGGTGGAAAAATCCCCTGCTGCTTGCCAGGGTTGTGTGGAATCATCACCATTGTCCCGCTGCTCTGGCTGGCGGTGGCTGAGGCCATGCCAGAGCCCAAGGTGCTCTGTAGCATGGCTGGATTAGATGGCAGCATACGGTGGTTGGGTGGAGGAGCTGGCATCACCTGGCTGCAGTCAGTGGGAATGGGCTGCTGCACAGCTGTGGACAAAGAGACATGTTAGCTGGTAAGCACACATTCACCCTGGAAACATGGTAGAGCCTTAAAAAGCTGCTGCTCCATCCTTCTCTTTCATTACATGTTCTTTGTAACAGCTATTACTGGGGAGATGAGGAAATGGGTGAATCTCATGATATGTGATAAAATGTGAAATGCTTTTGTTCCAGGACAGAGGATCATTAAGTGCCCTGTATTTAATCAGACACTAGGCACTAGATCCTTGAGGCTTTCCAGAGCATGCCACTTCCCTCCTTACCTTGAAACTGATTTATCTGCTGAGCTGCAAATAAACTCCTCTGCTCAGATGCTACTCCCAGCATATTTTGTCTCTGCTTTTCCTGGAAAACAAAGCGCATAACATTCAAGTTGCATCCTCTTGACAAGCAAGAATAGCAGCAGACAACTGAAGTGTAGCCACTGTCATCATTAACAACCTCTCCTGTATGTACACACCACACACACCCCCACCCCCCCCCCCGATGAGACTCAGCCCAGACAGTTTATTTCAGACTGGGTCTTAGTTGCTCTCATGTCCCTTCTTGCAAAGGTGCCCTGACAACAGCCCTGCATTAGGAAGCGCAGCCTTCAGCAGGTGCTGTACAGATGCCCCAAGGGGAGCTGGACAAACACGGAGACCCTCATGTCGCCAGCTCATGAGTGAAGCGCAGCACAGCCAGAGGCTGCAGGAACCCTGGCATCTCCTCAGCACCTCTCATGCTCACTGTTTGGGTGTGTCCTGTGAAGTACTCAACCAGGGACAAAAGGTGCCTGGAAGTCTATTAGTGAACAGAATCTGCGGCAGTGCTGCAGGGACACACCAAGGAATGGTGGGGTGGCCGCTGCCCTGCCTGCAGGATGGCTCTGCTCCTGTGTAACCTCACTTCATGCTGATTGCCGCTTCTAAGCAGTTAGCACTAGACCCAGGAAGCCAGGGACCCTGAAAAGCACTGGGGGCTTTCTCCAAGTGACCTGATTTGTGTCTCCCACCATTTAACCCCAGAACCCACCACTGCAGTCACATCCCTGGTGTGGACCTGGGGAACTCTCTGTGGACAGTGGAAGCCAAGGCCTGGCTCCCACTGTGTCAAAGCGGCACAGATAAGCTTGAAGCCAGCTGGCAGCAAGGAAGCAGAGTTGGGTTTGAAAGGGTGTTTGATCAATGAGCAGGACTGTACTTTGTTGATGGTTTTACTGAGCCACTTCTCATCTCATTTCCCATCTAAAGAAATGAGATTCCTCATTTCTTTGAATGAGAAAAATGCAGCATGCTCAGAAATCAGAGGCACACGTTCAGTACTGCCTCACCCAACTTGTCTGTGGGATTCCCCTATCCCTGCTCCTTCACACAGTATGTTACAAAACTCATACAGGGACTTCTGTTGCTAGAGAGACAGGCCAAGTCCAGGACAAACTGAAGTCTAACATCTGCTCTGGTAGAGCCCAAGGGAACCAGAGGGAAAAGCAATACATGGAGGACATCTGTCCTGGGGCTGACTCACTCTCCTTCTCTGCACCTTCCCTCCCAACTCTGTGGCTGACCAAGGATGACGGCAATGATACGGAGGTGACTGAATCCTTCCCTTGCATACTAGTGGGCAGATCTGTACTTGGACTTGCTGAGCAGCACTTGGCCTTGGCTTCCCTTGCACATGACATCCTGGACTCACCACAGCCCTAGTCTGACTCAAGCCAGCAGTTCCAGGGTCACTCCTTTGGGCTTGCTGACTGATGATTTCCCCATTCCTGTTAGGACTGTTAGTCCTGTTCTTCCCAGTGAGGTGGACAGCGCAGCAACCCACAGAAGCACCCAGCATCATACCTGCATCAGCTGTCGTTTCATTATTTGCTGCTTCAGTAAATGGTTCCTCATTGTGTACCCATTCACTGTGGCTGGTGCCGGCACAGAGCCTCCGCTTGGGATGGAGCCCGGCTCCTGAAGTCTGGCAACAATTCCTGGATTTTGATCCTGCCAAGAAAGATGAAAAAAGAAAATGAATCTCATCAGGGAGATAACAACAGAAGCCCTTATACTCTCTGCTGATGCCCTCTCTCCAGCCTTTGGCTGTCCCAAGGCCAAAACACCTTGTGGGTTCACATGGACCTGCATGTCATGGTGAGGACAGTGAAGGGCAGGGGACTGCTCTGATTTCTGAGGATCAGCACAAGAAGTGAGAGAAGCAAAAAAAGTTAATCCAGAATTCTTTGTGACTAGCCCGAGGCTACAGGACTGATTCACTACCATTACTGGAGTCACATGGCAGCCTGGCTGGCAGAAGGGATGTGAGTAAAGCGTCACATTTCCCACCAGTTCCCCAACTGTTACACTGAAAGGCATAAGGGAAGAAGAGTTGCATGAGCGTAGGATTTGGCAGTTGAATGTAAAGGAGAAGCCTACAGGAAAAGAAAACAGCAAACTAAAGGCAGAAGAGGGGAAAAAGGTGCCCTCGGACCTGGGACCAAGAAAGGAAGAAAGAAGACATGGGCCTGGAATTAAGTGGCTCTTAAGTGGCTCTCACTCTTCCGTGAGTGGACAAACAAGGAGAGCCATTGTGAAAGGAGAGGAAAATGCTCAGGTCATGGCTGGGCACAGGTCAGTGATGCACTGGGCCTGACTCCTGCCTGGTACAAACTGGCCTCACTGTAAGTCCTCAATGAAAGATCTGAGGTGCTTTTCACCAGGTGAGGACTTGCCTTCAAAGAAAGAGCACTGTGGAGAGAAGAGGAAAAGAATATTCTCAAGAACAGATGAAGACAGAACCCAAAAGGGAAAAATACTTAAAGAAAGTATTGAAGTCTAAACATCTCTGGAGCTGGCAGGGAAATACAAATGAAAAGCTAGGGAAGAAGTCAAGGCCTCATTGAGGATAAGATTCTGTGAGCACTGTACCCAGGAACAGCAGTACCAGTGCATTCCCCTTTCTCCATTTTCACATCCAGTGTCTACATTATTTATGATCTTTTGTTATTATTGGCAGGGAGAAGTTTGTATATTATATCCAGCATCCTTAGCTGGGCCATGCTTCCTTTGTTTTCAGAATGGAAGCCCACATCCTTTGTTTGAGAATCAATGTTATCAGGAGATAAGAAAGAAGAAAATGGCTGTCGCCTTTTGACATCTGACAATTAGAAGCATGCTCAGATGGGGAAAACAGGATACAAGCCGTGTTTCAGAATGGCCATAAGAAAGCTTTGGAAGGCATTTATCACCAGACAAGCTTCTTGGGCCTGGGGCACCTTTCCACAGCAGCTTCACCATGAGGAATCACCCAACTCCATCCAAGATATTCTTTGTAAGACTGATTACCAAGAAGGTCACTGAAATGACTCATTTTTATGGTGCCTCCTTTTGTTGCAGCACTTCTGTCTATTATGCAAAAGTACAATTGATGAAATGTAAATGCCTGGTAGATAATTTACTAAAAGACACAGACCTGCAGCTCATCACTGCTCTCATTATCATTCCTATTCATGGGCAGTCTCATAAGACTAGTCTTTATTACTGGTGCTTTGCTTACATTTCTGCTGGACATCTCTCCTCCTCCCCCTTCCCTCCTACCTATTTTACCTCCTCTCTCCCACAGGAAAAGAAGGAGGGGAGGAGAAAAGTAAATATGATTTACTACAGATGTAAATATGAAAGTTCATGTAAAGCTAGCACTCTGCTTTCATGTCAGACAGGATTCTGCAGCCACAGTTAAGCTTTGAATAATGCAGATTGCCTCTAGGGGAATATTTGAAAGTGGAGAGATTCAGTTTGTGTACTTGCACATGAAAGGCACTGAAATGTTCATGCCACCAAAATCCCTGCCATCTCTCCAATTTCCTCCAAACTTGTCTTGTTGCGTGCAGAGGGTCTGTGCTTACTGAAGCAGATGAGTTTAGTGCAAGGACAATCATCCTGATGTCTTGCTCAGAGCTATTGCATTAGCAAGTCATAACATTAAAGTCTCTTTTCCTAATCATGTCCACCTCATTCTAATTTCTCCTAAACATCATCAAGAAAATAATGTTGATTTTTCCATATTATTAATGGTAAAGAAGTGTAAATCACATTACTAATTGCAGCTCTTGTGCTGCAGCAGTACAACAGCTTAATTATATGGGATTTTCTGTAGGCACCCTATAGCAATAATGACAATCAGTGAAGTTCATTTGCAAATACACAGAATGGGTTGCTGAGTTTTTCAGAGCAAAGTTGTATAACACGTAATTAGCCACTAAAGAAGCAATCTATAGATATACATTTTGCGTTTGGGGAAATTAGGACAAAATAGCGTAGATGGGAAGACAAAGAATGAATTCAAAATCTTGCCTTCTACAGTTCGTATTTAGGTTAAGCCCCCCCAAAAAAGAAGGGAAAAAAAAAAAGAGAAAAGTTCTCTCTTTTCACCACTAGTGGGAACTACTGCATTCTCGTACAATAAAAAAGAACTACTTAAACGTCATGACTAAGAATAGCTCTGGTGTAGTCTAAAGGACACTGCTATCTGAACCAAAGGTTAATGAACTTTAAACATTTTCCCTTTTCATCACTCCCTAAGAAAAATCACTTTCCTTCCCACAGTAAAGCCAAGCCACATAAGCCATAATCTCAACTGGTCTATAGTTTGGGCTATCTCATTTGAAAATCCAGGAAGACAGCAAAGACAGGAAGATTCTAGTGCTGAAGTTGGGAAGGATGGAAGCGGGTGTTCACACCCAAAGGCTCCTGTGTCTGGGGCAGCTGTAAGCTAAACTGCAGGACATAGTTGGCCATGGGGATTCTCATTCTTCAACTTAAAAAAGTGTTTGCATGTAGGTATCGGGGGTTTTTTGCCATTTTCCCCTCCAAAAACTTAATATTAAAACATCAAATGGGCAGAATCCCTAACTAAACAGCACACCACAGAGCCCTAGAATTGGAGAGCATGGGTTTATATTGCTAAGGAAGGTGTCACACAGCAGGTCTGGACCTCCTGCAGCACTCCCTGGGCTTTCCAGTAAGGCAATTTTTGTCAGAAGGTGCCAGGGTTAACTTCATGGTTTTGACTTAGTATCTCATGCACTAGTTTTGAGAGCAAAGCAGAAAAGAATCATGTTCCAGGTTTGCAGGAATGTATACTGCTTGTGTCAGTAACCAGCCACTGGCTGTAATTGCGAAAGCCCAGTGAAACCAGTTCATCCCAGCTGGTGCTTGATGGGAGGCTGGTCCAGGCTAGGCAAACCCAGTCGCAGATCACTGCACCCAGTTGCAGTGAGCGTGGGTTTGGCCCAACAAAACATTCAGGCAACCACTTAATGGCAAATGTG
Source organism: Psilopsiagon aurifrons (assembly GCA_025447955.1). Classification (NCBI taxonomy): domain Eukaryota; kingdom Metazoa; phylum Chordata; class Aves; order Psittaciformes; family Psittacidae; genus Psilopsiagon; species Psilopsiagon aurifrons. Next base: position 12,043 of record JAOEHY010036271.1, read on the forward strand.
CAAACAGTCCCACTGAGACCTACTATGTACATTTACGAATCTACATTCTTCTAAACATTCACTCACAGGCTCTACCTGCCCAGCCCCATCATCTGATTATGTACAAGACGCACAACTGCAGTAAATAAGCGCAGAGATGAATAGTTCTGTTGCCAAACTCCAGTCCTCAGCACTTAGTTATATACCAAGCAATCACTCTGTGGCTTCACTTAAGCAAGAATGGAGAAATTTATGGCCCCTAATTCCTCTGAATCCTCATTAACAAACAGTCCAAAAAGAATTTAAAAGCGAGACTTTCCAAAGATCTGAGCTGGAGCTTTAATCACTCTTTGGCAAGTATGTAAAAATCCTTCTAATCTTTAATAGAGAGCATGCATTGTTTTTTAGGACTATGTGAAAAAACTAAACTCATTTATCATTATTAAACTTCCCCATCTGCTCTTACGGTGTAACTCCAAAGAATATAACAAAGAAATGTACATGTTAAATTGTATTGACTTAAGCCCAGAGCTATCGGAGATGTACAATTTATTTCAGTGAGGGCATGAGGGGGACTGCAGGCTGCTATACAGAGTCATTTGTCCAACGCTGAAAAGACAGTTATCTGCACCAAAATGGCTCTTGGAAAGGCACATTTGCTTTATAAGAAATAAGCTGCCAGGTGAGACCATTCAGCATTATGTTACAGACACAGACAATAAAACTAAGCCATGAATTTCAATAGTTAACAGATGGACTAATTAGAGACTGAATTCTTTGTGGTTCTAACAGATAACCAGGTCACAGCAAGGTTACTGAGAGAGAGACAGGCAGCTTTGCAAATTTCAGCAGATATTTGTAGAGCCAGGGAAGAACTGCACTTCCTAACTGAAAGCGTTAGCAGCAGTGGAAGAACAGAAACATGTCTAATTAAAAATGCCTACAGTACCTGCATGTGAAAAGCTTATTCCATTTCAAAAGACAATGCTGATTTGAGAAATATTCCCTCCACTTTCAATGGAGCATTCAGTCTGAATCCTGTAATTAATAGAGCTTAAAACAGAAGGGTTGTTGAGATGAGCCACAGAACCCTGGCATGAAAGGGAAAGGCTGAAGGAAATGGTCTGCTCAAGGTAGTTGTTTGCTAGAAATATAAGAAAGGGACAAACTGCTTTTTCCATCTTTCTTTAAGCAACCAAATATAATGTACTTGAAGAGTTTATGAAGACATCACACAGTAACAAATGAACAAATAAAGAATAGCAGAGGAAAAACACGGTGCTGGACTTGACAGGGGCTCGTACTACTGATGTGCTCAGCCAGGGGCTGGAGGTGGGTCTGTATTCTCAGGAGGGACAGCTGCTCTCTAGGGGTGGGGTGAAGTTTCATTAACCCAGTTTTGTTCTGTATTTGAAGAACATCTGTTACATATGGGGTGTTCTGTACTCTGCTGAGGAAATGCAAATGCTAGTTTCAACCTAATGCCTCTGTGCTTCCCTGAGCTCCCGCCTGCCTGCATTGTCTCCTGACTAGTAGCTATTGCATCTCCTTGGTGGGTGCCTGAGCAGTACCTTCCTCTTAAGTCCCTGCCTAGGACTTCTAGGCACAACAACTCTACAAATGCTATGAATGAAGCTATTAGAGCACTAGTAACATCGAAGTTGCCTCACCCATACAATTTCACAGTATAAGAGTTTTGTGTTTAGGACTACAGAGAAGCCAGACATGGATTCCTGGTATCTAGCAACCTTGTGCAGCCCCATAGAAAATCACCTTTTCAAAGGAGGATCATTGCCTCCACAGCTGTTATTCCAAGTAGATACTAAGATGGTGAATCTGCCTGTCCAATGCATACAAACAGAGCAAACAAAATCCAGGGTCATGGTTTGGCAGAACGATGGTGTCAGCCCAGTCAAGAGTGCAATGTCTGTGAGATGCCACGATCATTCGCTTCACGCAGAAGTCAGGCATTACCTATGCTTCTTGCCTCTGGTTCTTGCCTTTAACAAAACTCTCCATTTGCTCTTCGGAAGTTTTCGGTCTTTTTTTCTGTCCTCTATTCTGCTTACAATTCCAAGATGCTCTTCAAGATAAACCAGCCTTTCAGTTCAGAAAGGCTCCAAAGCTTTGTTTGTTTGCATGTTTCCTTTAGCCCAATGTATGAACATTGATAAAACAAACTGTGCTGCTCAATGGATCTTTTTTCTACCCATCTTTCACCCATTTACTTGGTATACAAGCATGTGAAATACTACCAGACTCAAGTTTCTAAGCTTATCTTGGGGGCTATCAGTCAGGAAAGGGCTTTGTTTGAAGACCATAAGTGATCCAGGAGGATATGGTTCTGTTTCTAAAAAAGAAGTTCTTTAAAGTTTTTCTTTCTTTTCATACAGCACTAGCATGTACAGCTTCCTCCAAAGCTAGTCCTGTGCTAGAAGCAATGACAATATCACCACACCTGGCTACCGATTGTGTCAGGGCCTCCTCCTTTCAAGCAAAGCAGATGAAACACTTATTTCCCTATAGCTGCTCATTATATTGAACGTTGTCCTAAACAAAACAAAATCCCATGGAAGTATCCAAAGTGCTTTTAAAAACACACCCAGAATTTTAATAAGATAGAAACTGAGTCCACTTCCTCTCTTAAAAAAACCAAATCAAATTAGTTAAAGCTTTTTGTGCAAAGGCTCTACCAGTATTTTCAGAGCTGGTTTCATCCAACAAAACATGCCGTTGAAGAGCAGAAGCAATCAGAGCAATGGAAAAACAGAAAATCCAGAGCGAACTATTGCAAAAGTGATTTTTCTCTTAAGACGAAAATGCATCCTTTAGCAGGCAGTTTGTAATCAAGCTGTGATGTTGTTACCAGCACCATGTTGCTAGAAAGATCATAGCAAATGGCTTTGGGAGCAGCCAGGAGCCTGAGGCACAACCTGGATGGGAGAGTTGGCGTATCACAGACACACAACTTCCCAGGGACTGTGGTGCCTGTAAAGAGGCACGAGTAAGATTCCAGTGACAGGAGCTCCTCTGCAAAGAAATCCTTTGGCCCAGATAACCTGCCAGGCCATAGGTACAGGCAGCCCAGAGAACAGCTTTGCTCCATCATCCCCAGTGAAAGGCAAACCTTTCAGGAGCAATAGAGGGCACAGAGGCTCTGCCAGACCCCTGATGGCAATGGGATCTGAGTACCTGCAGTGTTAACACTCTTTTCCTCCACCTGAGAACGCTCTAGGGCTGGACTCATCCCCACCAGTCTTTGCACCATCATACTTCAACATAAACTGTATGTTACTGGTTTTGTGTGTTTATACCCAAAGATGCAGAGCTGGGTGTTTTGTACCTGCCTATACAACATAGAGTCAAGTTCCCAAATTGAATTCTCTTCAAAGAACAAAATATTTATATTTGGCTTGTACAGCTATCATGATTCTCCACTCCTTGACACCATGCTTTCGTTCCCATGGAGGGCAGCGTGCCTATAAATTCAATGAGATAATCTAAAACTGTATTTATCTCACCCAACTTCAGCTGGTAGTCCTTCTGCCTGTCTCTACAAGGTTGTGCTAGCTGTGATGACAAACTACAACATCTCATATCTATAAAGTGGTTTGACTCAAGTAATCCTTGTATTATGTCAGGGCATGCTCTAAGAGGTGTCGATAAGATTCAAAAAGAGCTGGGTTAGCTTGACACCCGGAAGAAACTGCTACAGGAAAATGCAATGACTGGCCGGTGAACTTCTGTATTAGGGAGAGCAGAAAAGATGTGATTGAAAAAGTGAATATTTCATTCTAACAAGGGAAAAATCAGGAATTCTTGAGCTAATGGAAGAAATCAGTCCTCTGCCCATTTCTGAAAACCTCTGTAAACTGCAGTGAGGTGGTCTGAGTCAGAGATTTGTGAATCCCTTAATTTCTCTAAGTTAATGTTTCCATGTATTTCTTTTTCCTTTTCATGCAAAGGGTCAATTTGCAGAGGCAGATGCCCATGTCTTGTTAACTTTCAATAGCAGTCGCTTGGTTAACTGCTTCTGAGAAGCCCTTTGCACAAAAACCTGCCCACATGCAAAACCCAACAGCTTATACTCCTGATTCCTCATGTGAGTGCACAAACAAAGTACACCCTGGCATGAAGTATCACATCACTTTTTCAGTACTAAGCCTTTCACAAGCTCACTTTTTCCTAACAGATGAACCTATTCAAACACCTAAAATGGTTGTATCAGACCGTCTGCCTAGACAAGTGCCAAAAATCACCACGACTTACACACCAAAATGCAGTGATAAATAACATGCTCAAACAATGGACGCAAAGTAGGCTGTGACGAGGTAGTCCTTGTGAACACATTTTTAAAACCAAGACGCTGAAAAAGAAAAATGCATTGAGGTGACCTTGAGTATGGGGAACAAGGTGCGATTCCATTATTTTTTAAAATGGAAATGATTATTAAAACACCCGAAGCTGAACTGCTGTAACCAAGTCAACTCAATCTCCCCTTAAAAATTCCTTTTCTCCCCTTCCATTCAGATTGTATTTACAAACTGTAGATGTCTCATTTTTTCTTGTGTCATTTCATTATTACAGAGTTGAGATCACTAGCCATCTGCAGCTTCATTTCATCAAGCTCTGATTTGTCCTTGGAGCAAGGTCATACGGGACAAGAACATAAAACGCTGCTTTCCTCAACTGACAGTTCTTTATGCCTTCCTGTAAATACTCCCCACTAATTTTAAATAATTTTACCACTTCATACTCCCCCTCACACACGCTGAAAATGCTGATATACAAGCATATTAATAAGGATCTTGTCATTTAGCCACTGCATGACATATTAGAAGCAATTAATGGTGTTTATTTGCTGATAACATGGGCATTTCGAACTCCAGCTCAAGAATCCCTGGTAGCTTCATGTGACTTGCAGGATATTAGCTATGGGTCAGAAGCTGGGACCCCCCCATTCAGCATTAGCATATGCTTGGAGCGACTCTGCTTTCCATCAAACAGAAAAAAAATGCAGTCAGCACACAAAAATTACCAGCTGCTATATACCCTATGGTGGGTGAGTGATAATAAAACATCACTAGGTGTATGTGGGTTCATGCATTGAAATCAATAGACCACTAAGAAAAGATTTTCAGGCTCATGATACAACGTTCCAAGCTAAAAACAAAGCAAACAGAACATGGAATTTCTACTCAGATCAGCTTTGATTTGACATAAATTCTGGAGCATCTTCCCTTAAGCAGAGACTGCTGCTCTGGATTATGGCAAAACCAAACCAAGGGAAAAAAAAGTAGTGGGGTAAATTAATCTGAGAGCCTTCATTAGCACACTCATAAAGGAACAGTGAATAAGTGAGTGATTAAGAGTAATCAGCTCTAGCTCTGGGGGTCAGTCTCCCCCCCAAGTCTCTGGCTGCAGATGCTGGCAACAGCAGGCTGAACATCCCACCTCTGATCTCCAACACAAGATGCCTCTCTTTTGGCACCTGGAAAATTCACTACTGGGCTGATGTAGGGGTTTCTGTGATACGCTCTGCTGTATGCAGCCATCTGGCTCCCAAATAACCATGTGAGAGTTTTTACTTGGGTGCTTTTAATAGCCCCACTACTTCCAGACATGAAGACACACACATCTTAGAGGTCTGTGGAGGGTTAGCTCATGAGACACTGAGCACGCAATTTGTTAGAAGGAGACGCAGAAAATGGCATCATTAAAGGTGAACTCCCCAGCTACCTCTAAAGGAGATGATCTTGAACGGTGAGTTTGCTTCATGACTGAGTCACAGGATAAAAGCCAACCACATGGACTTGGGTTCACATGAGCAGCTTCAGTCCCCAATTCCATCATACATAGTTTCTTCACATGACTATGGACAAGTTGCTTCATTTCTCTCAGTTTCCCCTCAAAAGGAATTAAAGTTACTCCCTGAGTAGGAGGATGGGGGTCAGTTCCTGGGGCAGTGTGAGGGGTTACATCTTCAGCCTCCTGAAACACTGCCTCTCCCATGCCCTCAGGTTATGACCCAAAGACCTGCAGCAGAACTGCACTCCATGCTGCTCACCTGCAAGAGGTGGAAGGGCTTTTTCTGCTTCACGCAATACACAAGACTTTGTCATGTCCTCTTCTCTGCATCTCTCCTCCGGGTCCGGCCACAGCTGGTTGCATCTCAGAACAGCACTAAACTACACCAAGTTGTAATGGTCCCCCGAGGCCTCTATCTAACCTCGCTGCACAGACCAGCGGAGCGCAGCATGTCCTGGAAACACGTCCTGTGATCCCATGACTTGCTCCTTAAGTGCCAGCAAAAGAAGCAAAGAAGCTGCTGCAACAACTACAGACATTGCCACACCTGGGGAATCCAGAAATAAGAGACTGGCTGAGGTAGTTACAGGAGAGAATCCTAGGACTTTCCTGCAAGTTCTGCTTGATGCATCATTGTGAGAGCTTTTACTGTGATGAGAACAGTCCTGCTTTACTCAGCATCCTCTCCCACATCCCTGGCTTCTGCCCCCTTCCATCCCCATTCTATAGAACCATAGAATAGTTAGGATTGGATGTCTTTCTCTGTTGTTTACACAGCAGGAGATACCTTTGATTAAAAAATTATCCATGATGATAAAAACATCCAGGCGCCTCTAAATAACATCTGCTTAAGTCAGCCAACATTCCCCTGAAATTCTGTGGGATTTTGGTGTCTTTGTCCTTTAAGAGAATAGGATTCTAGGAAACATGCCTTTGAATATTTGGCCAGTGACATGTTTGCTCTAAGGGAATAGGTAAGCGTGCTAAAGAAGCAAGAGGCTGGAGCAAGCCCATGTTCGCTGCAAGGCGGAGATGTTGCAGAGCACTCGCAAGTGTTTCTTCTGTGGAGACACCGCATGTCAACAGTTAACTTCCCTTTGTTCCCATCCAAATGATTAAGGTTAGAAGCTTGCCTGGTGACATCACCAGAGTTTAAACATGCTGGATATGGTCCAGGGAGCCAAAGTTATTGCTGACCCCATGCTTACTGATCCGCTCCACAAGTAGCTGATGTCTGCTCTCACTTTATGAATTATTTAATGGGTTAAAGATTGGTCAGATCTTCTTTATGCAACGTACAGCTATACAGTGGGCAGGAGGACATAAACATGCATTAACAAGGTTAAAGTCATATACTGTAACTACACTGTTTTCAGCTTGCAGCTTTATTGACTTAATCATGCCAGCACCGCAGCCAACAAATCATTAAATCCATTCCATTCTTTTGCTGGTTACCAACCACAAAAACAGAGGCAGGCAAACATGGAGCAAATCTCAGAGGGGGTGGGGAGCGGCGGCGGGGTGTGGGGCAGAGGGAGAACAGTGGGATCACTATGGAGTGCTGGCTGGCCTGTCACTGCCAGCACAAAGACGCCAAATCTGTCTTTACGGACTAAGTGGTTTCATGGTTTAAAGTGACACACTCATTTGTTCCTGTTTTGCAATGATTATAGAAAAGAAGGCGGCGAGGGGGAGGAGGAATAGAAAGCAAACTGAGCTGCTTCGTGCCGTAACAGCGTGCATGTGTGTGCGCATCCTTGCAGAGCCATGGATCTCATCTGTAAATGCACCCCAGGGCCAGGCAAAGGGGATGGGGCATTCGTTGCGCCCCGGGGGGCTCGGGCTTCGCACAGCGCTCCCTGCTAATCTGCACTGAAATGCAGGCATAATTAAGAGTTCAGGGTAAAAGAAAAAAGACATGAAGCATTCAATCAGGCCTTCTATTGCCCGCCAGGAGCAATTCTGACCACAGGCAGCAATGGGAGACGTCCCTGCCTTCAGACAGAAGCAACAACTTCACTTTTGGACAAGTGCTTGAATTTCTGACCTGTGACTTTCTGTATCCATGTCCAGACCCCCCCCAGAAGCTCCCTGATTGTCAGCAGTGCAGAGAATGCAGGTGCCCGCAGCAGATTGCCAAAATAATGTTTCTAGGTGGTTAGTTCAAGACATCCAGGTTTGAAAACGGAGCTGTCAGCTTATTGGTTTTGAATCTGCAAGATCTTATTTGTCACCGCTTTTGTCCCCATTAATCTCTTGATGGAAATCATCTTCTCTATCACCATAAAATACAAGTGGCTTGTTTTGCTCAAGGGAGCATCATGTCAGGACACGGCTCCTCTGTGTTACAAACAAGCTATGGAGGAAGAATTCAGCATGAACACTTGGAAACCTTCAAATACCAGGGTGTTATTGATAGGGTTTATTGATGATGACACTGCCTATTTGCAAGCTTTCCTCTCCCGAGAGAACATCAAATAAGCTCCCCCCTTTCTGGGGAAGACTCAGCTGCATCAGGAGAGATTCCTGGCTCATTTCAATTACAAAAAGAAGGAGCAGACAACAAGCTCCCTTTTCTTTACCTCCTCAGTATAAGCTATTTAGAGCTCCCTGGATAAGAATAACCCGGATTTTGCCATCTTACCAGTGCAGGAGCTTGGCAGATACATTTGAACCTTGTCCTGAGATTTACCACTACAGACCTGTTGGAACACCATCATTATTTGGTTTTATAGTTGTTTTCTCTAGACCAAAACAGCCCTTCTTACAAGTTAAGTGCAAACCTTGCCTCCTTTTGTTTACTAGTCACCAGTTCCGTATCACCCAGAGATGTCTCCTGGCTCCATACATTGCAAAGAAACATATCATTATTCCATGCAGGAGTCGGTCAGAATTCCTCTTGGAAACAGCCGCCAGAGAAGAACCTGCCCCAAGCCACATGCCTGTAGTAACAAGGCAGCAGAACACCATCAAACGTGGTTCTTTCCAGCCACCACACTGCAAAAGCAGCCAGAAACAAAAATGCTTTCTGAGGGTCAGAAAGTCAAGAATTCAGCTATTGAAGGAACCTAAATGACACTCAATTTCAGACTTGGGTACACTGGATCAGCACAGCTGCTGCTGCTTCCAAAGACGGAGAATAAAGGTACATCCAGCCCACAAAGGCCAAGCTCCAGTGTGTTTTCCAGGCATTCCTCACCATCCATCATATCTCAGAGGTGCACATTAGGGTGAGGTGGAATTACCTTCTAAACATCTTTTCCTCCACTGGCCACAGGAGGAGCCTAAATGATGGAAGCAGGAAGATGACCCAGTCCCAGAGGAAGGCTGACAGCAGAGAGCATTAAACCCAATCTCAAGTCCCAAACCAGTGCTTTACCACTCAACTATTTTGCCTTTTGTCGAAGGCTCAGCAGCCCTGGCCCCACGGGAGGTGCTCAGAGGAGCTCCCTTCAGCCTGCTACCACCACCTCCTGGCCCTGAATCCCAGCTTCACAGGCTCCAGCCAGCGTGCACTGGCCTTTCTATTGGTGTGTGCCCAAAGGCAAAGCGGAGGCTTGTGTGATGGACTCATCAGCCTGGAGAGCATCTTACCACTGCCCTGTGCTTATCAAGAGAACATGGAAAAGTGAAGGAGGCTCCACCACCATGGTCATTAGCTGACAAGCTGCTTCAAAGGGAAGTGACAGTTGTGGTGATGTTTTAGGACCGGCACACCCAGCCAGGAGTAACACACCAGCTGGGCTATTTATAATCCCTGATTCTAGAGTCTTAAAATAGCACTGCTTTTATTTTTACATTTTTAGGCACGCTTGTATATTCAAACAACTCCATTTGCAGGCTCCACATCAAACACATCACAGTCTCTTGGAAATGGGAGACAGCACTCCATGCCTCCCCACTGAAAGGAGAGGCGAACTTCCCTCTCCCTATGACCCCTATCTCCTTGGCCAATGTGATTAGAGTCCCCAGGCCTATTTCCATATAGTTTTACATATAGTCTGGCTCTTCCAAATGCACAATGCAAGGGCCATACAGCATCTGCCTGCAAACCTCCCAACACATCAGAGCTCAGACTGCAGTACATGACCGCCTGTGTGCTGCTCTTACCAACAGACACCGCAAAGTCTCTGAAGGAGTTAATGGGTCCTACAATAAAGCAATCCTGATTGTTTGTGCTTTTCTTCAAAAACAAAGGTCAATATACAGAACAAGTCAAACAAACCATGGCTGCATGTCTGCAAGGAGAGTGCTCTACAGCCTCAGCACAGGCTTAGCTATTTGTTCTCTGCTCCCCAGTGCCACAATGTACCTTGGTTGGCACTGCTTAATGACTGGAGCATCCATGTAAAACAATCCTAAAATATTCAGGGCAGGAGAAAAAATTCCTTGCACAGTCAAGGCTCTGGCAGACCGCACAGGTGTCAAATGGTAAATCGTAAGGTGATTTGTTTTATTTGCGGAGTTATTTATACCTTGGAACTTGTTACTAACATAGGAAAAACCCAGAACTTATTCTTACCTATAATTAAAGGGACTATAATGAGACTGCAAAAGCATGGATGGTTCCACCAGACCACCTGGTCATTCAGGACTTATATGAGGAGGAATATTAGAGGCCCCATCTTAAGATACTTCAGCTAAGAGCTTCAGAGGGGTAAGGCCCAGCACATGACCCCCAATTTGTGTGCTAAGCCTCACCCCCCAGCACCCCTCCTCCTCCCTCTCACCACAGCAGGGATACTTTTGGGAGAGGATACTGCAGGGGTGCAATCCCACCCTTCCCTACCAGCAAATCCTTTTTGACCAAGGGACACATGGATAGGACACATCCTGGATTTGGCCTGGAGTTGCATAACCATCCCTGCTAAAATTCAGGATTAACAGGTTATATTTTCATTTGTGAGATTGTTATCTGCCCTGAGAAAGGTTTCCGATTTCACCAGCACTAATCAGGACGCCACAATGGATTTCCGGTCTTGGCAATGAGGCTCGAGAGCCTTTGTACCTTGCGGAGCCGGTTTTAATTCAAATCTAACTGGCAGAGCTCTTGTAGGCTGCATGTTGAACAGATTAGGGAAAAAAAGTCACTTACATGCTACTGTGCCTTCTTTCTAAATCCATTTCTTACAGACACAAATCCTTCCGACCACCAAAGCACCTGGTACCTGCGGCACCTTTCCAGGAATGACACCCTCCATCTCTCCAGTGGCCCTTGGCCAAGATCCCCATTATAGTTCTGCGCCTTACAAATCTGCACTGGTTCCCTGTTGTACTGTAAAGGATATCATAAAACATAAGCAGCAAATATGTCCCATATCAATAGAGCAACATGCCATGACAGCCCATGCTCCCAAACAATGCCAGGCTGTGTGCCTTGCCTCACACTGTTGGCTCACCGGGAATTCCATGTTTAATGCCCTCACCCAGACATGACACCCTGACAGAGGAGCTGCAGTTGGCCCAGAACAACCAAGTATGAAACTACTGATGCCATAATTATAACTGGGAGGCCAAACGGACTCCTGGGAAGGACTGTCTTTGTAGACAGAGAGGGGAAAGGCTCACTGACAACTGGCTTTACCAGATGAGTAAATTAGACCTGGGTTATAGCCTTCTCGTTCTCCCCCTGCCTCCGCCCCCAAGGACTGTGTGAGTCAGTGGAACTGGAGGGAAAATGTACACTAAATTCTACAAGTGCAGGAATTAAAGAGACATCTACAAAGCTTCCCTCTGGTGCTTGATACCAGCTGCAAAATTGGGTTAGCTTGACATTGTGGCTGGAGGTGAACAGACCCAGGAAGGCTGGCTAAGCTGCAGCCGAGCAGAGCCCCTCTCTGCAAAGCAGGTGAGCTGAAGGCTGACAGCAGCCTCATTGCTAGGGCACAGAAACACGTTTTTGGATCTTTAAATCCAGGAGTGGAGTCAGAGCAATTAAGAAAACAAACTGTTTCCTGAACAAATATGAGGTTCAGGCAGTTTGGGATTATGAGATACATGCAAATCTGCGAGTCTGGCCTGAGCCAGTTTTTAAAGGGCTGGAGAACCCTGCAAGCTCTCCGAGGTTCATAAAAGCTTTTCCTTTAATAGTCAGGTCAAGAACATTTCAGTGTTGAGACTCTTACCAGCGAGAGCACCAGCAAATGAACCCCAGCTGACATTCACACTGCCTGGCAGCAGCCCGAGAGATCTCCGTAAACGGTATCACAGCCCCGGAGAGGAAATCTCGAATGTCTCGTAAATGCTGCTGCGGGGAGTGCCACATCGCAGGGGGCTCGTTGGGTTTGTCCACTCCAACAGGATGCCAGCGATGACACCCAGCTGCCTCTGTGATGCCACCCAAGACATCTGCCCATCATTGCCCTGTCCCAGCCTGCCCCTTGCCACAAGCAGCATTCACAGAGTGGTGCACAAGCTAACCCAGGACGAAAGCACAAATCACTAGGTTTACACCAAAGAGTCTTTTTGGTTTTCTTTCTTTCCTTAATACTTTCGTTTCTCGTCCCATTTGCTGCTGGACTCAAGGGGAGGATATCAAGGCTGATAAAACGAGTCCAGAAACCCTTGACACATCTCCACAAGCTGGGGAGGTTTCCTTGGGGCGAGAGCCGTGGCTGCAATGGGGTCAGCTGGGAGGAGGGAGAGGAGGGCTGGGGAGGGAGAAGGGGAAAAAATGAACAGCTGCAAAGCAATTAAGCCTGCCTCTGCCTTACTGTCCAAAGCAGGAGGCAATCTAATTCAGCCTGGTGCCTCTCTTCCTTCAGCCGTCTGGTGCCTGCCTGGGATTCAGGAAAGGGGCTGTCTGCCTGCCCACTTTGTCTGCTGAGCCAAAGGGGCCCTTCCCAGCCACAATTTCCAAAGGAAAGAGATCTTGGCTGGCGGTGTCTCTTCTTTTCTGAGAAAAACATGCGCTGAATGTAGTGGCAGCAGCTTTATAACCCTCTCCTGCCCTTCCTCAGCAAACAACCAAAGTGGAGCTGGAGCAAGAAAATGACCCCGCTGGCTCCTCCACTCAGCACTTGTCTCCCAGCACAATGAATCAATTAGAGTCCAATCATTATGGTGGTAACTGTATCTTTCACAAGCAAGATTTTATAGAGAGATAGAATAGGATGTTTTCTGCTCATTTCCTTCCTGTCATTCTAATCACGAGCTACTGTTAAAAATACAATGCATTTAAAGTCTGTAATATTCTCAAGCATGTGTTCCAGTTTCCCAGCTGAATAGCTGGACTTCTGTTTTCTGCGCTATAAAGGTGCAGAAACGAAGGGGGGGCCCATATGCAACTGGGTTAGAAACTCACACAGGGCATATACAGGTCATCTAATTTTCATGTTCCTAATATCAGGGATTACTTTAATTCCTTATTCTCGCCAACTGTTTCGGTTTATAATCCATGGCGCAGGACTCCTTCCAGCATGTCTAAGGACGTACTTGTTCTGCTGTTTCTTCAGAAACTGGCAAAAAAGTTTTATTTGGAAAATGTTAGTGCAGCAGTAAAAAGCCTTTTAATACCCAGTTAGAAGGAGAAAATAGGCTCTGTGAGGAGAACAGAGTACAATTCAACTTCACTTTCAGTTAGGTTTCACAGTAACCTAGACAGCCGGTAGGTACCTTCCCTCTAACTTCAGTAAGACAGAAATAAGCAAACAAAGTGTATTTTAAATGCAGCTAGACAGCATTTCATCTTATGAAAAGCCTCAATGCTGTTATCATAAGTAGAATAAAACAGAAATCAGAGTGAGCAAGAGTTTAGCTCACCATACTGGCAAATGCTTTATAATATAAGAAAACTTACAGAGGAAGCCTTTGTAAGCTAAAGCACAGTAGTTTTATATAGTGTCAACCTATAATGGAGCTGTACACCTAAGTCATGAGTTCATTTCTAATCTTACTCCACATAGGGTCCCTGATAAAGGTCACAGTTCTTTTTAGAATTAAAATTTATAGCCATATAGATATATGCCACCTATGTAGGAAAAGGAGGCTCAGGCTCTGGACTGAGCACAAGATGGATCTGCCTGTTTCCCCCTCACTGACAATATTTTTTCTTAATAAAAACCATCCTTACTAAATAGTCAATTTTTGGTTCTTTTTTTCCCCAAGTGAAATACAACATAAATAAATGTTGGGGATTTCAGACAAAGTCCTAAAACACCAATGGGAAAACAGCAATAAGCCTAGCAAAACTTTTTTCAGTTAAAGATTTACTCCTAATTTCAGGACCACCACACAGTCTATGGTGATATGAGCATTTCTCTCTTCTTGCTGACCTAAAGCACTCTAAAGCCATTAAACACATAATATTTTCTTGTAGCAGAACACCATTCACATTTCACTAACAATATTTCACTTTAATGAGATATGAACTTGCACATCAAATGAGTCTTCCTCAGTTTGAGAATTATTAGCACACTTTGGGTAACTGCAGAATCACAAATAATGACATCAAGAGCCTGACGCTGTTCTTGGAGAACTTGTAAGTCCTGGTTGCAGCAATAGGAATTTGAGATGTGTAAGGATTGCAAAATCAGATGTTAATCTGCAGCGAACAACACAGGTATGGGCAGTCTGCATTTTTGCCTTGAGCAAACAAGAACCAACAAGACAATTAATAAGAGAAAGCAGCACCAGTTCTAACTGCACGTATAAATAGGCATTAAAACCAACTGTATTCCTCAAGTGAGTAATTACACTGTGAAGAAAACTTTTACAAGAAACTTCACGTTGTTTACAAATTTCCCATTTACTTTTTGTTTCTAATTCTTTCCTTCCCACTCACAGCATGTGCAACCAACCTCGGGAAAGAGCTTAAATGAAGAGCCACAGAATCATCGGTATTTACTCTGGCACCTTCAGTTAACCGGTTCTCCACTTTTTCTGCAGTCAACTAACTAATGCAATCTAAACACAGACCTTCTTATCAAACTAAGACAAGATTACTCAGCTTTCTCCTGGCACAGAAAGACTCGGCTTTTTAGATCCTGGAGGCTGCGCCCTGATGCAAGCTGGGTCCGGGTGGTGGGAATGGCTGCGCCGCCTTCGGCACTTCCCGGTGTGGCACGAGGCACAGCACTATTACCAAGCCAAGGACGAAAGATACGGCAGGAATAGCTTAATTCCAGCTCTAAATGAGCTCAGCAGGGAATCTAAACAGCCAAGTCAATTGCCAGAATCTGCACTTTTCAACCTCCTTCTGCTCCTTTGATCAGACTGAATTTTGAGCTACGGCGATTAATGGACTAATAGAGGAAGTCACAGGGTATCTCCTGGGAGAAGAGGGAAAGGAGAAAAAAGTACCTCATCCTTGTTATGCATCCATTCTGCCAAATGCCACATTTCTACTTAGAAAACTAAAGTGCTAATGTGGAAAGTGTGCTGACAGAGCTGGAAAGGAGGAGAAAAAGGGGGCTGTATGAAACAAAAATTAATGCTCATATGATCATTCATTCATTGCTTAAACATACCCTTCGGAGCAATGGTAAAAGAAAGTAGACTATCCAAATACAAGTGCCATGTAAACTACCCTTCAATCCAGTACAGTAACAGTTTATACTTAATAATGCCTGAGAGTAAAGGAAATCTTAAAGACATTTATTATGCAAAGAGAAGCTTCCAAAAGCCCCGAGTATTTAAGTACTGAAAGAAAGGGGTTTGTTTATGACAGGGATACATACTACTGCTATCCCAGGATAGCATGTGCTCATCTTTCTGGAGAGGGAAGAAACACAGTCACAAAAGTCTTTGTTAAGAACTCTTTTTTCCTCATCTGCTTTTGTTATTGCCATGCCTGAGATGAGGGGGCACTTTTCTTCCTGCAAGGGGCAAATGTTTCTTTCACTTTCATGTTTCTTTTCATGACTGTAAAAAACAAATTATCACTGAACTGATTAAAATATAACTTATTCAGAGTTCGTCATGTTAACAAAATGCTGGTACTGATTCCCAGGAAAAACAAAACCAAAACCAAACCAAAAAAGCCAAAAATAATCCAATTGTAAACTGGAACTGATATTGGAACAAGTGCTTCCAACTCATTCTCTTTTTTTTTGTTGTACTAATATGCCATTGCCGACGGCAACTGTGCCCTTTGCTGCATCCTCCTCATCCACCTTTAGTTTTTCTTGAGCATACAGAGACTACACACATGCATGATTCACTCTGCTCTCAGAAATAATCCTGTCATTGTCCTAGAGTGACCTCCCACTGCACAAATTTAGGTGCGTGTGTTCAAATCTTTACAAGATCAAGCTCTCATTGTAATGTCTTAGACTGGGATATCATACTATTTTGTCTGCATTACAGGGCTTACTGTCTTTGTGAGTCTCTCATCAATTCTGTAATGGGGAAAAATAGCTTGTTACAGCTTGTCCATAACTTGCATTCACATCTGCATCTGTCTGACACTGATCTAAGGTCTCACATTTTCATTACTTCAATAAGAAATGTTAAATAATTTTGCTGGTTTTACAGAGAATATTATTTATGTTATAGTAATGCATTTCCTATCTTCTTCTTTTAACATTCCCATATGAAAAGGGTTAAATTGTAATACAGGATTACTTTTTGTTAACAGTAGTGCTTTTTAAGAACTACATACTGGTAATGGCAGTATTTGCCTTTCTATGTGCTATAAAAAAATTAACTTTAAACCAGATATGTAATGAAGTCATTAGCCTTCAAAGCCTGAAGAAGAGATGCTACATTCTGATCGTGGATTTCTATCAATTATTAGTGCTGGCTGCTTGAAATAGTCCAAAGTACTCAAGAAAGAAATACGACACAGCCAGCATGTCAGACTGATACACTTCCTGAATGTACAGTTTTTGAAGACAGCTCATGACAGTGTTTGGCTTTCAAACCTTAATGTTAACAGCTTTGATGGGACTGCTTCTAATTTGTATTTAAGACCCATTACCTCTTCCTCTAAGCAGTCTCTGTGAAGCATCATTTGTTCTAGGGGGATATCTGCCATCCAGCACAGCTCTGTAATGGCCGTTAATTCACACCATTTTGCTTGCTCCTGTATTAATCAGCAAACTGTGAATCATCTCAGTGTTTCCAGACTCGCAGATGTACGAGGGAACCACCAAGGCCAGTTCAGTTTCTCTCCCCATTCAGGCATGGAGACAATATCAGTTCCTGTTTACAGCCACGGCTTTGTTTTCCCCCACCCACATGCTGAAACTTCTCCAAAATGCCCAAAGAGAAGAAGGAAAAAAAAAGAGAGACTGAGTTCATTTTACCAGGAAAGTTATTTCTAGGTATTGCATCTGAAAGAAAACATGTTTGTACTTTTATTTGGTGAGCAGCCTTTACTGCAGCGAGGCAGAATGACGGAGAAGCAGGAGGACACAGTGGGCTGCTCCAGCCACCCCACCCTGTGGATCCGCCAGCCGGCGCCAGCCACACGGGTTAACAGCATCTGAGGGACTCTCTTATTTGTCTGTTTGCTTTTTATTCTAATTGTTAAATTAGGCTTTGGTCCTGTAACTATTTATGCCTGGTGAAAATGCAGATGTAATTTTAGGCTGCTACAAGACAATACTAGGTAGACGCCACCCCCAAATTCAAGGGTACAAGCAGTGCTTTCACAGTATTGCTGCAAAAAGTATTAAAGGCAGTTGTTAATGTTAGCATCAAATTTGAGGTAGTAAGAAGGGCATGGTTTTGGGGAAGTAGGCACATTTACTGAAAGCCAGTCTGCTTTTAGTTCAAAATAAGCTCCCCCAAACCTGCCATTTACTAGGAAAGATATTGGAAACACAGACAACAAAAAACTTATCTTCCACAAATGTGGGGGAAAAGTGGAATTAAGATGTTCTGCTATTAATGTGTATTTACAGCACAGATGAAACAAGTTGGGTGTACAACAAGGTCATAGAAACCATTTCCTCATTGCTATTCAGCAGAAGACTATGCCATGAACGCACCTTTTTAATATAAGAACTATGGGTGCACTAACTTGTAAATGAGGATGCAAGTAGCGTGTTTTGCCCATCAGTAACCACTATTCATGTTGTTATTTTTAAGAATGGTACACAAGAAGGAACTTATGGCATTCATTATGAAGCCAAACAGTGCGAAGGTCACTCAGTCTTCCCCTAGATTCTTTGCTTGTTTATAGCCTCGTTGCATCTAAGGCCACAGTTGAGAAGAAAATACGTTCAAACCCTTTTGCTCAACTGCTTATTGATTTAAAGATTTCTGCATATGGATGGGTTTGGGTTTTTTTTTTTTTTTTTTTGTGGTACAAAAGTAACAGAATGTGTTACTCGGGGAAAAAAGAAAGCAAGAAAATCTGCAGCTGGGGCCTGATTCAGCTGATGTTTATCCCAGGGGAACTCGTGAATACTGCTACCAAGCTGCCTAGAAAACCTGAGAGAAACTGCCCACCCAGGCTGGCAGGATCAGAGTGGGTTTGGTACAAATGGGTGCCAGAATATGGTTTCATATCAAATGAATCACACACTTTTTAGCATGATATCACCACTGTAGAGAGAAGAGGCTCTCTCCCAGCCTGCACTGCAGAGCAGAAGGAAACAACTGTCTGTTGCTTAAAACTGGAAGCCACAAAAGCAAGAGGGGTTTTGGGGGTTAATGTAGAACCTCTGTGGGATGCACTCTGCTCCGCTCTCCCCATATGGAGCTGGGGGCTACAGCGTTGCCACACAGCTTATGTCCCAGGCACCAGGGAGCCTATTAAAAGCACCCTGTCAGGCTGAAATACAATGCCTTAATAAAACAGAAATTTAGGACAAGTCCCATTTCCATCTACATGTTCACAGCACATGAGTACTACTTCCTTTTGTCTTTCTCCATCAAAACCCTGGACTATACCACATCAGCCCCCTCCACCCCCATTGCTTCACAGCCTGGCAGGTAACAGACTTTCTTCACCTTCCACACCCCTTTCTGGTGTTTATAGCACCTTCCATGTCTCTTTCTTTCTTTCCAAGTGGACGTTTTTGTCCAGCGTGAGATTCCCATAGAGTTGTCTGTGTCCCAAGTGTAAAATTGCTGGCAAAATATCTTCCATTTTATTAAACAGGTCATAACTAAGGGAAGGACCTGGCTGGACTGAGGAAAGTGCTGCAGCTTTGGTTTATTGTCCACATTAATTTGAGATCCAAAGGAGGGTGATGGTGAGTATGGGGGAGGATGCTTCCCACACGGTGTTCAGAAGGATCTGGTCTATTTACAAGCTTCTCCTCTGCAGATTGCTCCCCATAATGATGTGCTATGTGGTGTCCAAGAGCGCTTTCAGCACAACAGATAGATAATTGGAAGGAACGATGAGCACATTAGGCAGAGCTGCTAGAAATATCCATGTCTGTAAACATCTTCAAACACAAGCCAAAGAACTGGGAAGGTTGAGACGTGGCTACAAGGACTCTACTACAGCAGGTAAATGCTTCGGAATACCTGTAATCTAAGAGATGATGGGAACACAGGTGATCTAAAACACACTGCGAAAGAGCAATAGGCTAAGAAGGTCAGATGTGAACCAAGATTTTATCTTGATTAATGCTCTTCTGAAAATGCTGTGTTGCTGTTGGCATGTTGAGGCCAAGCACTCTATTTCTTTTCACAAGTTTATTCCTTACATTCCAAAACTTATCTTACAGTGTTTATTCACAGGGGAGGGAGGAGAAGGGACAAGACGCCAGTCTGACAGTAACAGTCAAGCTCCTTTCAGACCCTCCTGAACAAAGGGAGAATCTCCAGTCTTGAAGAAGGTAACAACACAGTTGCAAGTGCGCAGATAGATATAAATTCAGAAATGACCATTCAAGAAGATGTTTTTACATCTGTGGAGAGGTCAAACTCTAGGCTCAGCCTTATTGCTCTCTGTAATCCAGATTCATGGCCAGCTTCCTTTGTTCGCCTATTCAAAGGCACTTAATTAGCTGGAGGGCTTGCTGCTTTGCCTTCAAAAGCCCTCCACTCCCACAAAGGCTTTGCTTTGGTATTGTGCCTTTTGAAACCAAATCTGTTTTACTTCTCCACAGCATTAGTAACAGGGGAAAAAAAAAAACAACTACCAATATCTTAAAAACTTTTTCCAGAGAAAAGAGAGGAGAGGGAGAGGAGAAACGAAGATGAGGGTAAATACCAGCAGAGTTTCATTCAAAGTGGCTTTACAGATAAGTTTGACACTTAAAGAGAAAGGGGGGATGGGGATGAAACTGCAGATGAAATCTGACCAGTATTTATGGTCTTACTAGTAACACATGATACTGTAGTTGGTTTATGTGTTAGGAAGACTCTTTGTGACACCATGGAAATCCCAAATAAAACATGATTTTTCCCTGTACTTACAAGAGGACCGTATGTACTCAGGTGCTGCATGGGCTGTGTTCTCTGCTTCTCCAAACTCTTAATCAGTCTGCATCAGAGCTTATAAACATGAAGTGCTGCTGAATCAGAACAGTCTCACCTAACAGTCATGGTGCACTGACTTTTTGTGGGCAGCAATAACTTCACATAACACAGGACACCAGGAATCAGCCCCTGGAATTAACTTTTCTGTTTATATTAATATAATATGTATTTTGTATTCCATTATATTTATTTAACCTTTGACATCCAAGCTCTGGGTCAATTTGTTCTTTACATCTGTGCATTTCTTCGGTTTTGTTGCTATATTTGGAGAACTCATGCTCAGAAACAAGACTTTTTGTCTAATTCCCTTCTCACCGACCTGCCCTTTATCCCCCCAGTATATTTAATCTTGCTCAGGGGTTTTGGTGTTTCTCTGCAACCTATAATTTACTCTGCCAACTCAGATACTGTATTGCTGCTTTTACCGCAGTTAAAGAAACACTGTCAGGTCCTTTTCAAAGGTTTTCTTAGTCTTCAGTATGTTCTTCACTATCTCATATACTGTCCATATGTAGTAAAACACAACTATTTTTACTGCAAATTATCCTGTTTGTCTCTTTTCCTATCAGTTTTCCTCTACCATCATTTTTGGCAGTGGCGCTGAAACAAATACAACCTTCAGTGACAATCCAGCATACAAGTATCTGGATGTCAGCAGGAATGCAGAGGGCTCTAAGAATAGCACATTCAGTTCCTACAGCGCAAGCAGAGCTCAGAAATGCACAGTGTGTCCCACCCAAACAATGGCTATTTATTAGCTACATCCCCCCAACAAAACAACCTTTTAAGTTGTGTTTCGGTTTCCAACATCTTACGCACAGGGCAGTGGGCAGGACTGTCCCTCCTCCCTGAGTCTCTCAAGTTTTAACTCAGACAAACTTGGGCTTGGAAAAGTAAGCCACCCAAAGGGCTTCTTTCATTCCACTGACTTAAACTGCAAAGATCACTGCTTCGTTTTCCTGCCCTCAGGGGAGCCCTCCTTTTCCTTCACAAAGACCTCTGTCTGTTCTTATATTGGTGAGAGCAAAAGAAGAGCTCTTCTGGAAGCGGCGATGCAGTATCAGCGTTGCTGAAGGCAGAATTGGGCCCAGTGTATCTGACATGCCAGAATAGGAGATGTGCAAGTCCAAACTGTATTTAGTCAGGAAAATGGGGGAGATGCCCAACTATTCAACCTGCCTGGGCAAATGCAGCTTTTCATTTCCCCAGAAACAGCCAGTAAAGTCAAGTGGCTAAGCTTAAGCCCAGAAAACAGTGTGTGATAGTTCTGGAGATTATCTTTGACTCTCTGACATTTATTACTGTCTTTACACTGTGGATTTATGAGTCCAGACCTTTGAGTATAATTTCACTCAGCAAGCATCAGTCCTACATGAGTAAAATGAAAACCTGTACACATCCACAGGAGCAATGTTAGCACCACCAGGCTTTGCAATATCACACAATGCAACCCGTCAGTGCCTCAATCAATATCTGTCAATGCTCAACAATAAAGACATAGTGCTTTGGATGAGAAAAGATTAGCCCTTATCAGATTTACCAGATGTCCAGGCAATACAGGATCAGGGATGCACACTGATTATGCTTAAGAGATACATCATGAAGTACAGAAGCAGTAGAGCTGCGGGCAGTAACCCAGCTTTTGGAATGCAGTACTTTGCTTTAATACGCATTGAAACAACAGCAAAAAACTCATTCCGGGGCTGTGTCCCAGTGCTGCTCTCTTCCCCATGTTGCTCTGCCTGCTACAAGGATCAGATTTCATGGTTTATTGTTCTCCCTCCAACTGGCCACCATCCACATTCTTCTCCCTCACAAAGCTGCACCTCTTGCTCAAAAGAAGAAAGCACTATGCCTTCTTTTTATAAATTTTAGTCACATTTACAAACACACACAGAGCAAGGGGATGACTTCTAAACATTGCAAGGAATGCTGCTGGGTTTCGTTGAGCGAATTTCTGTGAATGAGGCTGAAAAAGGCAGCTTTCCACCAGAAGGTTACTAATTTTTGAAGATGGTGAAGTTGTGTCCCCTGTCTTCTGAACCTTTAACATATTGCCTTTTAATGAAACAACTGCTCCATGCTTGAAAAGTCACATTCATCACCTGCCTTAGGAAGGAATTAGGAAGGAGATGCTGCAAAGCTCAAATTCAGCTCTGGGTACACTGCTGGAAATCAAAACTGCAGACAATGGAGCTACTTTCCTACAATGGAGTAAAATTGGTGCACAGCACCAGAATTTCAGTATCAATATCTCAATGAAAATAAGAACTCTGTTGCAGACAAATAACAGATCAACATGCCAGAATCAAAGAAACACAGCAAATACCCCGGAATTTTAAGGTTTCCTACCTAGAGTATTTTTTCCATGTAATTTTTCTTTTAATTCAGTACTCAGGGTCCATTTTCTCCTCTGAGATTTGCAGCAAAGTCATCAAAACCTAATGAAACGCTCCACTCCTCAGCATCCACCATCTTTCTTCCCCAGCTCAACAGACTGTACAATTGAAGCACTGGCATCTGGTGTGTAATTATTGTAGCATAAGTGCTCCTTGTAAAATGAGGGTGGCATCATAAGCTTACCTAAGTAGTCTGAAAATGTAAAATGCTCATCACCTGTAATCACTGCCTTAACTGTCCTTGGTCTCTACTAATAGCCACCGGCTTATAACAACTCTTCCTCCTATGTTGAGAATCAGCTAAAACACAGCACAGGCAGAAAAGGGAAGTTGCTGGAAGAGGGGCTATTTTGGCCAATGAAAGAGACTCAGTGCAGGAATTTTTCTCCTTTCCTTTTGGCTAATCAGAGACGGAGGGGGTTCAGAGGTGCAAGACAAAAATGCAAAATGCAAAGCAGGGAAAACTAGGGCACAGGAAACCTCAGGAATCCAACAGGGATGTGGCAATTCCACCCAGCAGCACAGCCAGAAAAAAGAAATATGCTCAAAGGTTATGGACACACGATCAAAAGCGATCTTCTTACTGCAGTTAACAACTTACTACCCATCATCTGAGATGCAGTAAAGCACCATGAAGGTGCTTCACCCACTCTGCTCCTGACCAAACCATCTGATGGGCAGTATGCATGAAACTGCAGCAACTTACGCATTTCAATCTCACTGCCCATCCGTACCCTTAGATCCCAAGCCAGAAAGACCCTCTACTTTGTGTTTTATTTGGGCCCCGCTGCACACAAACAGGGTCTTCACGTGCTTATAGCAACATAATTGCTTCAGGCCTTCATTGAATTAGGGGCCTTATGTTGATAACCCTTTAAAGTGAACTATCCATGCCATATTGTTACACGCTACGTATTTGGATAAGCAAATTTGGAGAGTCACCAGCCCTGCCCAGCTGTTTGTTTTAAGCTGCTGTATTGAAGTACTGAGTGCTGAGTGCGCACAACTTGGAAAAGAGTGACTTGATCCTAAAGTGGCACAACGAGAATGCACCTCATTGATTTACTACAAAGAAGATGTAACTATCCCCTTATTTCTCATTGCTACCATAAGACAAGGTTACACCAAGTCACCTACATTGAAGAAATCCACCTCCACCAAAGAAATCCACCTCTGTAAGAAACAGCCACTTAGCAGGGAAGAAGAGCAAAATAACCCAGGCTCTGGAGCATGTTCCCCAGCTAAGCACCATACTCTCCAGCAAATCCTAGCAGAGCTTCAGAAATCAAGCTCTGTTTTGCTGGGTGAGAAGCATTTCAACCCTTCATGAGGAGCTGGTGGAGTGCCTGTGTGTGCAACGAAGCAACTTGAAGGATTCTGCTTCCAAAGCTGGTTCAGCCTAATAAGGTACGTGGCTTTGGTGGTGAGGTTCAATGTTTCATACTGTACTTGCCAGCAAAAAGATAGCTATTTATTCCTCATACCCAGGCTGCTCTCAGACTGAGCCCCCATGTCCTTCCTTGCCCTGAAATCCCCATTCACAGTAAATCTCTGATGTGAGGCGGTAGAGGATGGTGCTTTGTGCCTCTCCTTGAGTCTCAGGGAGAAACTGCTGGAGAGAAATCAGGGCAGTGTCTCACTGCTGCCAGCTGCGTTTTTGCATTTACCAGCTCGGTTGGTATCACAGATCAACAGAGGGTGGGGAATGGCCCTCATCCAAAGCAGGGCATTGCTCCTGGCAAGTGCTGGCAACAGGTATTTCAAGTCTACATCTGCTATTCAGGAGCTGTACTGTTTGACCTGCTGTACATGGAGTCATATTTTAACTTCACTTCTCACCCCACCTGATCTTTTCTATCCTCAAAAGTTTAATACAGAGATCAGTTTCTTGAAGGGCACTAAGAAAAGATGCTCCCACTAAAAGATGATGAGAAACATGCTACAGGAACATCTGTAAAGCTTACAATATAAGCTAATTAAGAACACATACAAAACATAGCTCCATGCTAGCTCTATGAAGAAAATTAACTGTATCTCAGTCAAAACCAGCACAACCACCTTTACACATAAAATCAGTTTATCTTAGTGGCATGAAATGTGTTTTGCCTAATGGCACAAAAGTTCTCCACTTGGCTGGAAGAGACAACGCACAGCGGGATGATGGGACATTTCAAATAAAGAAATACAGGCACTCTGATAACACCAGCACGATGCCATTGCCTTGTCCATGCAGACACCACACACTCCCCAGAAGTTCAGTGATGTTGCATTTGGAACACCAAAGAAAGTAAAAACAAGAAAGCAAACAACTCAGTACTTTAACACAAGCCCTGCAATACAGAAGAGATGCTCTCACCTGTCTGCTCTGAGATGGCAACGTGGCAGGCTGCATGTGCCTCTGTATCCGATGTGGCTGCATCAGCTGCCGAAACTGCTGCTGCAGAAACTGGCTGTTGTTAGTCTGCTGGGGCGGCTGTGCGGCTGCAGACGGCTGCTGCTGCTGCGGCTGTTGCTGCTGGAGATAGTGAATGAGGGACTGCTGCCCTTGTCCTGCTGTCAGAGGTGGTATCTTTTGAGAAGCTGACTCTGAGGCAAAGTGAGACAGTGGTTTGGTGTTATTGAAAGAAAACTGGTCTTGGCTAACAGGGCTCTCAGCCACCAGACCTGGCTGCAAGCTAGTGGATGGCTGCTGCATAATTATGCTCATATTTTTGGACTGGTTTGTAGTCATTGATTTAAAAAGCGAGCTCTGCATACTCGTGGGGTTGCTGGTGGGAGTGATGTTAGAGATTAATGTACCTTGGGGACTGAAGGGCTGCTGATGCAGAGCTGGGCTTGACAGCTTTTCTGGCCTGTATGGTGGAGAAGGTCCAGTATTTGTGGAGGCCATGCTGGCAACCAAGTTATTCTGTGGACTTTTGATGTTGTTGGCTGGTAAGCTGGCTGCTGTCAGGGTGGGCAGCATGGAGCTCTGCGGGCTGAAGGGCTGCTGGTT
Organism: Psilopsiagon aurifrons; assembly: GCA_025447955.1. NCBI lineage: Eukaryota > Metazoa > Chordata > Aves > Psittaciformes > Psittacidae > Psilopsiagon > Psilopsiagon aurifrons. The sequence continues at coordinate 37,609 of JAOEHY010036271.1, forward strand.
CAGAGCTGGGCTGGAGAGCTTCTCAGACCCATAGGGAGGAGAAGGGCCGTTGGATGGGGTGCTGCTGGAAGTCATGCTTGAAAGCAGGGTGTTTTGAGGACTCTGAATGTTGTTTCCTGGTAGATTATTAGCAGGCATGCCAGACACCATTACATTTTGAGGACTGAAAGGTTGATGGTGTGGGGATGATCCTGCTCTGTAAGGTGGAGAGAGACCAGGAGGAGACATAGCTGGCCAGCTAGGAGGCTGTACTTGTTGCTTAGCAGTAGACACCTGCTTGCTAGCTGCCAGCTGCTTTAGCTGTTGAGCATGCCAGTTGGAGCCAGGTATGTTGGGTAAGGGTACTGGAAGCATAGGCGGTGGCTGGTTCTTGCTCTGAGCTGCTGTGGAGATGGGGGATGCAACAGGTTTGTTTGAGGAAGGAACTTGGAAGTTGGCTCCAGCAGACGATGGTCTCATCTGAGGAGATCCTCCACTGCTCAGATTGCAACCCGGAGAAAAATCTTTGTTAGCAACATGGTTCTCCAAGTGGGAGGTCTGTGGCGAGGACTTTGGAGTGGTACTTATGCTTGGTTGGGAATGACTGAGCCCGAGTGGCTCTTCAGTCTTGCTGCACAAAATCTTCTCCAGGTCCAGGTCATTGGGAGAAGGATCGGGCATTTTTGTCAGCTCTTCCAATAGATCTTGCAGCTCTTGGTCCACAGACTGCAAGCTGTTTCCTTTCTCGTCATAGTGGACAATGTTATTGTTTTGCGCTCCTATTGATCCCTTCTGATTTATTTCGGTGTTGGGTGGCACTGAAAATGGAGAACCAATGCCACCACCATTTATGTGATTGTTTTCAAGGAGCACTGGATGACCTGTGACTCCCAGGGAGGAAGCACTGTGGCCACTGGGGAACGAAGAACTTTGCATTTCTGGACACGCCACATTCGGATTGGCACCTTGGCCCATGGCAAGGTTTACATCATCAAGACAAAGTCTTTTACTGTCATTGGGGAAAATGACATCAGGCACGCCGCTGGAGGCAGGAGAGCTGTCATCTTCCAGTTTCCTTTTAATGGATCCCTGCAACTGTGAAAATAAAAAAGGAAGAAGAAAGGATCCATTATTGACCTTACTCTAACATGCGCTGAAGCTCCACACCGTAATGCTGGGTTGGAGATAAAGAAAATTAAATCATATAATTAAAAACCCAATCATCTGAGACAAATTCAATCAGGATTTAAGTGGGTGCAACTTCACTGAAATCAAAAGAATTATAGTCAGACAAAGGCTAAATCTCACATATTGGCCTTACAACAGATGTTAAAACTATACAGTACTGTCTGTCATGTGAACTGCAATAGAAGTTTTTTAAATAGTTTCTGGTTCCATTTCAATTAAGACATTATACTCCCTGCATAACAAACATGCCTACATTTTTATGATAACATTTTTTAGGTCTAAATGGCAGATCTGAATGAAACCCTGGACTGAATTTAGTGACCTTCTGCCAGTGACTCAGATTAAATTCAGACCTGGGACAACTAAATTGTTGTACATTCTTCATAGGCAGGACATCTGAAATAACTGGCATACTTTCTAAACAAACCAAACCAAAACAAATTCGCAACAATCTATCTAAACACTTTCCAGCTTCCAACTCCCAGATGTTTTGGATTTCAGAAACAGTAAATAACCTCTTATTTTTTGTTTATTCTTCTAAGTCTAAGGCAGTATGAGCTTTATTCTTCTGAAGGACTGCAAGTCATTCACAAAAATGGAAGTGTTTTCAAAATGTCATGACATAAGTATCTTGATCTACAAGAGTTTGTAAGGTTGTAAATCCACAAATCTTAGGGGAAAAAATCTGTGTTCAAACAGAGAACAATGCTTCTAATACTAATTCAGCATGATATGGCAATCTCTTCCAAATATAATCATCTGTGGTTTTCAATTTTAAGAAGCATGATCTGTGTGTCATAGGATTAATCAGATGTTAACATTGCTGCTTCATGTTAAGGGAAATAAGCATTACGTTCTTGTTTATCAATAGAGGGAGGCAGCATTTCGATAAGTATCTAATCAGCAATGGGAAAATCACAGAAGGCCACTGTTCCTCTAAGGCAGCTCCCAATACAGCCTCCCCCTGCTCTGGCCTACAATTGCAAGCGCTACCAGTCATCTAGTGCCATGAAAAAAGATCACATCTAATATCAGCTCGTACCACCAGAAAAGTCCCACCACCTAACCCCAGTGTAACCAGGTCCATTCTAGGGCTGTGGTGAGTGATGACTAACTTCTAAATTTTACACTAATGATTGAGCACATCACAGTTTTGCCTGAGAATCACTACACAACAGCCAGCAACTTTGGTGCTCTTAGAGCACCATCACCACAGGGTGTACGGATGCTTCAGGGCACAAGGTAGGCATGCCTTGTGTGGCTCCTTCTGCAACAAAGGTCACTGTGCAAACAGCCAATATCTATCTCCCCACTAAATTTGGTCTATTTTCAAGCAGTCCTGAATGTGCTTTGCTCTGACCTGGGAACATGGGAGAGCTGCCCAGCGGCTCACTCAGTTGGACTCACATGAGTGCTGTCTCATCAATTATTTCTGATTTGGTGGGCAGAGAGAAGGTTGCAGATTTGTACCTACAGTTGCTTAGGCTACAGATACAGTTCTAGGATTAGGACTGGTCATTGCCATGCTAGCATCTAGCTTACCCAGACATCATGGCAGATGGAAAAGCAGGCCTGCACGCTACAGGGAGCTGCTGATCAGCTTTTAAGAGGAGTTTACCTAGCTTCTACCAATAGATGCAGCAGTTTTGCACGACATTGTGGCCAAGACCCTTTGACATGGATATTTTCCCCTTACCCTCTAAGAGTTACCCCTCACTAGAGCAATGAATACTGCTTCCCTGTGACCTCCAGTTGCATTGTTTTCACACATGTTGCACTCAAAAACCACTGGCAAGTGAGAGCCAGTGCTGGAGCTTTACTTTCAGACGCTGTTCAGAGGTTACCCCCCAGCCCTCCTTGGTCACAGCGCTACGTGTGGTTTGAATCGCTGGTCTGCGAGACACTGCCTCCACAGCGTGCCAGAGACAGCTGAAGCATCAGAGATTTGATTATTCCTCTAGGCTGATGAGGCCAAAATTTGCTTAGCTTTGGGAAATGGAATAAGGCCTAAATCTTCTCCCAAGTGTGAGTCTAATGATGGATGAAATTGTTTTCCTTCATTTTCTGTGCTAAAACTAAGCCAGAGTTGCATGTTTCAACAAATGTTGCCCTGTGTAGGCTGAAACATGTTGATAAAGCATAACTACACATATTTAAACCCAGACACGTATAGAGAATCTGTACAGGGGTTTCACACATCCAAAATAAACACAGCATGTTCCCAAGTTGCACCCTGGGAACCTTCAGGCAGGAAGTGGTGGGGGATCTCCCACACTTGGCCAGCTGACATGCTGGCATGCATGTCCTTGCCAGTGCTGCTTCTGCCATAGGACATTCCTATGCGCTGAGTTAGTGGGGAAAAATCTGGGCTTTCTAAACACTTTGAAAAATAGCTTTTTAACTGTTGCACTGGGGAATAAATGTGATGGGAAAACAAAACTCCGTTTCCCCAAGACTATTACTAGATATAAACAGATAAAATAAGGCCGTAGCTTTCAGATGGCATGGACATTCCAAAACTGGGGCTTTAAATAGGCTTTTAAACAGGATGTCGTTGCTTAGCCCACGCAACAAGCCTGGCCGTAAGAGAGGCAGTGAAATTAGCTGATGTGTCGTGTTCTCTTGAAAAACAAGCCTTCTGTTTCCCAGGTGAATGTTTGCACAGGGACTGTAAAATCTGGAACACCAGTTTCCCCAGGTGCAGGCAGGTGTAACTCCTCACAATTTAGCAGCATTGCTAGATTTGACTATAGTCCCAAATTTGAAAGAGAAAGACACCATTCTTAAAGCAACTAAAGAAATGGTAGAATAGTTTTGGTTAGAAGGAATGCCAGTGTATCATGAGCCCTCTGCTTCAAACAGATCACAGATGAAAAAAGCAGACCACAGCATTTCATCAGGCGCATAAGCATGAAGTATCAGGTACATGCAGAAAGCCTTTCTTGGGCTGGCTGGGGTTTAGTATTCCCCACTGAAACACAGGAGGCTGTGACTCCATGCAAATATGTTAACAACAACAGTGAGGCACAACTTTAAGCACCAGGAGCTTTTGATGTAACTAATTCAAGAAGCTGCTTGTACCAGATCATGCAGCCAGTGCTCTCAAGACATTTCAAGTCCATGTCTTCAAAGCCTATAGCTTATACTGTTTGACAAAATCAACAGAAACGAGGTGACCACTGAAATACGTTCTTTTCCTTTCTCTGTTGATTAGTATATTGGGCAGCTCAAACTGAATACCTGGGAAGTGAATAGAAATATTCTAGAAACACAGAACACACACACACACACACACACACACACACACACACACACACACACACACTTAGGCTGGCTGGAGGCTGTTATGGCTAAGTATGGGAAAGCTCCATTCATATCTGCAAGCAAGGACGAGGCAGACAAGCAACAAAGGGACTCTTGCGACCTTGTCAAAATTCATTAAAATGCATTGGCATGCACAGCCTCACTTCTGTTTGGGAACACCTGGAAAACAAAGGCAGGCCCTCCAGCTTGGGGAATACCTGATTATGAGTCCTCCATTATCTCAGGTTTGCTAAGTGCAAGTGCCATGATCCCAGCACTACCACTCTTTCAAAACCAACAGGCTGTCTTTCTGGGAGAGAGCCAAGTTACAAACAAGTAGTGCTGCTACTTTACAATGGCAGTGTAACAAGAATAAGTAATAGCCATTTACTCTGCCCTGTCTGAGGAAATCCATGCAGCTGTGGTTACAAACATCTAATTTGTCCGACACTACCTCTTTGCACAGAACCGATTCCTGACGTATGGGCAGAGCGCTCCTAAGGCTTCTCTTGTGCAAGGAAGCCAAGGTGGCCTCGGCAAGCGAAACTAGTCCTTGGCTGCACCCTCTCCTAGACCAAGCTCTCTGAAGTTGCCCACTTGGGTCACTTTTGGCATCAGGCTCTTTCCGAACTCAGGAGGTGGTGCTGACCTTGAGTAACTTACTGTTTCTCAATGAAGGGAGAAAGGAAGGCTGGATGTGGCAAAAACTGAAGCAGAGATCAGAGTGTTAATAAACACATGCTGGGGTGGTCCCATTGGATTTTAATAACCAATTGAATGGACACCTCTGGACTGGCTCTCTGCCTTGCTGTCACTCAGCCTTCCTCCTTTAACACATTGGCTGTCCTTGGTTGCCACTCCAGATCTCCACATGAGCCAGGCTGCCCCATGACCCTGCTGACAGCCCCCGTTAATTCTCCACCCATCACTTGCTCCTTTGCCTTCGTCTGTGAGGACGAAGCCACTGTGGTCTGCTCAGGAGAGCCTCATTTCTCCAACCTTGTAGCAATCCCCTTCCACCAGAAATAAGCCAAATCTAACTCAAGATTCCTATTTGGGTCAATGCAATGAAGAAATGAGAGGGAGGGAATATGTTAGGCAAGGTATTTCTGTGCCTCATCCTGGCTTCTGCAGCCTCTCAGAGGAGATTCAAGCCTTGATTTACAGCAACCGCAGGGTGATGATTATTGATCCGCAACCACTCCACCCCACTCACTGCTATTGAGAGATCCAACCTACAGCAGTGATTCCCACACCTACATGCTTCTTCAAGCAAGAACTGAGCCTGATGGGACCTTGAACTGAAGTCTGCAGAGCCTGCACTGTGTCCTCCTTTGGTGGCTGGTCTACCTTCCCCTGCCTCCAGCATGTACCATCGCTGGTGGAGCCCCTCTTGATTTAATAGCATGAGATGGATCCATGGAGCCATGATGGGGATATCCAGACAGGGAGTCAGATAAACCTTCTTTCAGTGGGAGTCTCAAGACCCTTGTAACTCTTGGGAAATGCCAGTTGTTGGCTTTTCTCTTTATTCAATTAAGAAAGAGAAATGATGGTAAAAGGAAATGGGGCAGGTGGGAAAAATTTCCATCTCACTATAGATATGGGGATTTGCTACTGTTGTGGCAGCTTTGCACAAAGCCTTTCAGAGCAAGACCCCAGAGCCTCAGAAACCTGGGGAACCCAGGTCACAAACAGGCTGCTAAGATCTGTCATAGGTGAATCATTTTCATAGAGGTTACTTTTTGTTGGAAGGGCTGAGCAATGCAGCAGCATGAGAGAAGGGAAATCTTCTTTCCAGTACTTTTTTTCAGGATACATTTCAATCTGGTTTTTCCCCTTGCAAAGTATAAAACTTGCGCCTAAAGTTTGTTCAACTGAGCTGACCAGAGAATCTATCATTCTCTGTGTCTTGCAAACACTAGACACTGCCAAAACTGGAAATATGTATTTGCCAGAGGCAAACTTCAGCATTCAGCGATCAAGACTTCAGTCTCCATGGCTTCAACAAGCTTCAGCGAGACCTATCTGCCCATCAGCCCAAAATGTTTCTATCTGTTCTGACAAAAACAGTCATGTAATGAGAAAATGGAACTGGCAATTTTCCATATAAAACAAGAAAACTTCATAAATGTTTCTCCTGTGCCTTAAATACACAATTTGTAAAGGTCTGTGCTTGCCGCTGCTCATTTATCCACACTCTATCTATATTTTAATGTTCTACTAATCTTTGAGGACAGCGCTTGAAACAGAGGTGAGAATTTGACTGCGTGTGTGAAGGCTGGAAAGTAGATTTGATATAATACTACCTTTTAAATGGCAGCAGTTGCTTGAAGCCCTGCTTGAATGATCAGACATGCTGCTTTTAGTAGAAGGCTGTCTTGCACATGAGCAACAAACCCCTGATGCTCATGGGCAAAGATCCTGTTTGACTACAGCAGAACCTGGCTCTGCATTAAGTGCATTTAGCACATCTGCAAGTTTCCATTCTTGCATGCTGGCTGCAGTTTGGTAACAGACACTCACATTTTCTACCTGAATCCAGGAAAAAAATACCTCCTGCTGACCAGTGAGTAGCCAAAGCCGTCCTTGACTATGAGGAACACAAACTATGCTTTATCAAAGTCACATCTTAGGCTACAAGGAGAACTCAAGGAGGCTCAAGCAATTAAAACTACTGCTCACTTTCTCCATACCAAGATTAAACATAAGCTAAAATCACATTCTTCCTACTGCTTTGGGCTGTTTGACCCTTCCGATTTCAAATGATTTCAGCATGGGTGGACATAAAGTTGTCATTTCACATTGTCAGGGAAGAGATCACATTGTGATTCCAAGCTACCAGAGACATGTTGCATCACCATGCTTAAAAATAGCAATACCCCAAATCCTCAGCTAAAGAGTACCAAAGTTTGCTTTGGGGTCTGCTGGGTATCTGTAGGCTGGAAAGGTGGCAGATCTGTTTGTAATGAGGTGTGGCAGTAGAGAAAGGCTTACGAATAGGGAAAATTCACAGGGTAAACTTCCTTCTATTCACCATGCTCAGGGAAATAGGCAACTGGAAGGGAAGATAAAGGAAGAGGAACTGGGGAAGTAGGCAGTCATTTTAACCTTGAAAGGACAATGGTTATTAGCCAGCTTGTATGTATTACCTGGATTATTTTTACCTGAAAATACAGCTTCTCCCAATCTATAATTTACAGCGGCAATAAGAATTCTGCCGCCTTTAAAACAAGCATATTAACATAGAGTGGAAGTTGCTACTTAAGCTACGCACTTGCAAACCACCTCAACACCACTGCTACATTTGTAGAACTTGATCAGTACCAGAAACATCAGTTGTGTTGATGGAAGCGTGCTGTGATCCTTTGCCCCATTACTGTCACCACTCATTGTGATCTCTAGTTATTCCTTCAATAAATCAGGAACCTCAAGCTGTGTTAGAAGAAAAAGAAGAAGACAAGGTGTGTGCTTTCCCTTAATAGTACAGCAATGCTCCCTATTGTGAGTGCAAAAACATAGTAACAGAGCTGTTGCTCCAATACCTGTATGCATTACCTAGATCTGAGATGACAGACATAGCAGAGCCCTGGCATGGTTTCGCTTGCTTGCACGGTTGCTCCACAGCTATCATCAATTCCCCTTCCCCATTGCATTGTTGCAGTACAAGAAGTTTCTTGTTTGACTCTGGAACATATATGAACTTTTTCAATGATGACCGCTGACCTGGCACTTCCTTTTGTCTATGTGGCCTCCTTCCCCAAGTCACCATGCAGCATAGGAAACAATCCTGGCTGCAAATACTCAGAGCTGCACTGTTCAGCTACTAAGTGAGAAAATCCAAAACCAGAAAGATGTGATCTTACAGTAATCTTAAGCCACAGAAACTAACAGGAAATTCAACCTGGACTACCAAGAGCCTAAGGTATTAGCTTACTTATTTCTAAATCTTAACCAAAAATTAAAGGGAAGGAAATACTACAAATATGATTTTTTCATACCGATTTGTGGGAATTCACTTGAGCTCATAATGACAGAAATATGTGACCTATATCCTGCTTTATCGTACAAAGCAGCAAGTTTGTGAACAAGGGTTTTCTAATTAGCCTTGTGTAAATTACAGGCGACATCACTAAAATCTGTGTGAAGGTACCAATGTAGGATTAGTTCCAAGGGGAAAAAACACATTGCCAAGAAGACATCTATTTTGCTATCCCACCAAGGCAGCTTCACACAAGAGACACAATAACGTCACTTACAGAAAAGAAAAAAGGAAAAACCATCTCGAACCAGTAGCTTTGCTACTTTTCAGGTCAGGCAGAATTACCAATCTCATTTAGAAAACACCAACAGAGATCTGCCCTATCAAAACAAATGTTCAGAGCCTTTCCATCTTGTCTTTCCTTAGCAATTCATCTGCTTTTGGTATTAACAGCACTGCTGGAATAGAAATTTTTCTAGGAGAAAAACTGCTGTTGACAAATGGAACTGGAGGAACAGGACTACTGCTTGCTCCTGTGATGCACTGCTAGCAGGAGATCTCTGTACAGATGCCTCTTAATCAGTCATCTGAAGACTTACAGCAATCACGTCATGCATATTGTTTGGCTGTAACTTCCACATTTCATTTAATGACAAGTGTTATTAACTAGACAGCTGAAGTCAGAACAAGTTCTCTGCCTCTTAGTTTTTAAGCCGTAGTACAAGAGCATTTCGTTCATATCTGGCCATAAATCAAGATCAATCTTAGACTCAACGCCTTTCCATCAGTATTACCTCATCTTACCTCAGTTTTAATACTGGCAGTATTGTTTTATATCTTTTTTTATAGTCCATTAATTTCAAAGTCCTATGGAACACTTTGTAGTAATTTTGTAGACTACATTAATTTCTCACAGCAATAGCTAGGCTGGAGAATTGCAGATCCTCTCCACTGAGCAAAAAGTGATGCTTTTGCTACTTGGGTCTACTGGGATTTGAAAGCTACTTTTCTCTTTCCTTTTTTCAGCCCCTAACACTGGCACAGTTATGCAATGACCACAAGTTAACAGAAGCTGTGTAAGAAACAGGCTATGTATGTTGCTTAATTACGAGGTAGGTTTACCATGCACTAGATAACCAAATAAAACCCAGCCTGACACTTCTTTTGAGCTACATACTGCATTATTCTTCAAGATTCTGAAAGCCTGACTTGATAAAACTGCAGGTTCCATTTTGTCAAAAGGTATGGCTGGGGAATTAGCAGCCTGGAGGCAAAGCCTTCAATTAGGTCAAACCTGGGGACAAAGAACTCTCCAATTCTCAGAACAATAAGGAACAATGGGATTTCAGCCTGGAAAAAGAGCATTTTTGTTACAACAGCTGAAGGACTCACACTTATTCTCCCAAAGAATAACAGCTACAGCCTCACCTGTGTGGCTGCACCCAAAGGCACACACCGTGCTGCCTTACGCCTGACTGCTGAGCAGCCTTCTGCTTGCTTGCTGCACTGTAAAGCAATGTATTATCGCATCCAGAGCTCTTCTGGAGGCTTGGCGGGGGACACAACATTTAAAAGACCAGTTTGAAGTTTCTTCTAAGTGCTATCAGAAACTGAAGCACAACTCTAAGAAGGATGGAACCAATGGGCAAGGAACATCTCCTTTCCTACACATCCATCCAGGGCTTCTGTTAGCCTCCTGGTTGTTCCTCTGCCTTTCAAGAAATGAAACAATGAACTGGATATTGATTAATACAGAAACATAAAAACAAACCTCACTTAGAGTAAAAGGATCATCAATCCAGTGAGTTTCTCACTGAACATGAGCATAGAGAGAAGTTTTTATACAACCAGAAGCAGAAACGTTTTGGAAAGCAGAAGAGTCTGGTAGTGCATGTTTAATCTGTTTCTGTCTACTTTGTTTTATTGTACCACTTTCATCTTTACCAATACAGCAACTCCACTATTCTCAGCATGCATTAATTGGAATAGGAACATGCTTAATTGGAAATACATTATTTGTAGGCTTCCTTCCTTCTGGACCAGCAGGATGACCGGATCAGCACACAGCTCTGGCTCCTACAAAACACATGCTTTGAACAGTAGCTGTTACATACCCAAGGGCTTTAAAGTGTTTCTTCAGTGTTACTAAAACCCCCAAGCCAAACGCAGACCATTGCCCCAGCCATAAAGCCCTTATTCTGTATAAAGCTGTTGAAATCCTGGCCTCGATGAAATAAATACTTTGGGACACTGCCTTCAGCAGGGACGGGATTTCACTCTTTGCTTTTTCATTATTACCGACTAAAGGAGTGAATTAAAACATACATAGGATTTGGAGAAATTGTCTCCAGCAGAAAACGCAATGCTGAAGTTACTTGGTTTTTAGCCAGAGAACCTCTTGACTTGCTATAGATACCAGTTCCCCTCTGTCCTAGAAGCAATGTTAATCACACATTCATCACTGCAAATTGACAACATAAATGCTGACTTGTGCAAACAATGTTAGAGAAAATGGTGTTCTTGCTTCAGAAATGAATTACACAGCCTTTTAAGCTTTCTACACTTCTCAGTTTTATGTAAACTCTAATTTCTGAGCCTTTGTTCTGCCTTTAAAGGTCACACAGTTGAAAGCTATGAAGCATAGCATGTGTTCCCACTGATATTAAAATACTGTTTACTAAATCATGCATATAAATGTAAAGAAGAAACTGTTCGCAACCTACTGCGTTAATAAGTGATGATTTATCAGACAACGCGGTTCCAAGTATCAACATGTGGAATGTTAAAATCTGATCTTAATCACACAATGTGATGGTTTTTTTGGTTGCTTTTTGAAGTAAAGTCAAAAAATTGCCATGCAATCACCCTAACTTGTGATGACGCTGTATCTGACTGATTAAACTCTTAATCTTGCCAATGCTTGACTTCAGAAATACAAGCGGTCTTTTTAGAGTTGAGCATATGATTGCACATTTGCAAGATCAGGATTTCATTTGCATATTCAAATTGCAAAACTGCGTCTTCCCTGTGTCTGTGTAAGGCCAACTATAGCACTCCAAATGCTAAACAACCACTGTAGGGCTGGACAGTATTTTTAGCATCTCTATGGTGCAGTTCTATCTTTAGCTGCTGGGTTCACAAACAATCCCACAGGACACTGCATAGCTAACATAGCTCAGGCTCTTCACCACATTCAACTTTTCTTCCAAAACATGATGAAAGCAGACTATACAACAGGCCAGTTCAGGACCTGCCAAAGTTTCCTTAGATGCTTTGTCTTCAGCGGAGCAGAGCTGTATCAAAGTACTAAAGCATGAAAACATGAGAGCATTCTGCTCTGGAGTGGCAATGGAGCTTGCCGTGACTTCCTCAAGGTAAAATACAGCTCTGCACTCTGAGTTCGCATTGTGCAGACAAATCAAGGAGGACAGTGAAGGATTTCTGCATGTTGTTTCCTAGCATCATGTGCCCATAGGTTCATGGCAAATTTCTGGTCAAAGCTTAACCCTCCAAGAGAAGTTAATAATTGAACTTGCCAAGTGATCATAATGCCTAAATCCAACTGCACCTTGTTTTTACAAAGAGGCATGTTGAACCAGCGAGCCATTTTATTAGACTCATGCTCATGTAACAAAAACATGTGTTAGCTCTTGAGTGCCAAGTATCATCCTGGAGGGTTACCAATCCCTGTTACAGATTTTGTAGCCAGACTGCAGTTATCTGTCATAACAGAGGAGGTAGTTTTGAACACACAGAATGAAGGATGCTGCTCTGTTTGGGAATACTTCACAGGGTCCTGGTCTCTTTGTAAAACTCCAGGAAAGAGATGTACTGCATGGTGGGGAAGAGCTTGAAACTTCCTGCTGACTGGAGTGAGACTATCTTGTGGAAGTCTCCTGGAGAGCTGGGGCATGGCCCCAAGCTTGCTCCGATATTCCCCAGGGGAACTTTTGAAAATGGCTGCAGCACCACAAGTTCCAACATGCAGCTGTAGCAGCTGGGTCAAATCTGAGTGCATAGGAAGTGTTTTTAGGGACATCTGCATAAGGCCTTTCAAAACTACAGGTATACCACAAAGAGAGAAACTACTCATCTTGGGAATGGCAGTATTAACCAGGTGATTGACCTTTGAAGCTTTAAATGTGAAATGCTTTCCACACTGAGCTGGAGCTGCATATGGAGACAATAGCCTCCGATACCTTGATTTACAGAGGAAGCACTGATGGAATCCCATATATCCTGTTACTGGTGAAGGGAAGGGAATTATGTAAAGGAACTATTTTTTCATTAAGTGCCTTAGCTGAGATTTGCAGATGAGCCTAGATGCTTTGCTCCAATTTAATTTCAAGGGGATAAGATGATCTGAAAACCCTGAGAAAACCTTAGACCTTGTGAATGCTTCACAAATGGGCTCCTCATTTCCCCATTTATGCTTATCTTCTCTCCCATTACAACATGCTATTGAACACTCTGTTATTAAAATTCTCTACATGATAACAGGACCTTCCAAACAAAACATGTTCATTAGCTTCATCCATCCTACCACAGGTATGGCTGTATGTCTGAGAGGTGTGAGACCTGGGGAAACAGCATCAGGGCCAGAAGGGTGCCCCTTGGCTCTGCAACCAGAGCAAGGCAGAGATGCACCAGAGGCAGCAGCACATATGTATGCTACATCTACAATGCATTTCTGTGGTTTTTCTTCTTAAAAAAGAGAAAGAGCTATTTTTTTCCTTTGAAGCACAGCACATGTTCCATGAAGAATATCACAGTTAATCATTCAAATCATTTACATTATGCAACAGAATCAGGTTAAGGGTAAAAGGAAAAAGCCCTGGTGGTGGCTTTGCTTTTTCTGAGCCTTTTCTTACAGGGCTTAACTTTTAAATGAGTGGAGACTTCCCCTCTACGCGGGATGCGAGGTTGACATCCTGGGGTATGGTCCTCATCCCACTAAGGGCTCCTCAACTGGAAACCGTAGGTTGCAAGACTTGGCCTTTACTAAGAACCAATATTACAGGAAAACTCATTGTATACTTTTGAACATCAACAGAAAATTACCCTTCCACTTTCTAATACAGACGCGGTGTCTGGAGTTGAGCAAACACATTCTTGAAAGGTCAGAACACTTAAACTGTAGGTACCTTGTTTAGGATGAAAAAAATTCTTGTTGCCTCTTAGTTACGACATTTCAGTTTACCCACAAGAATTACACTACTTCCCCTAAAAGTTTTCAAGCCCAAGAGCATGCTTTTCTCCCAGGGCTGGAAAGTGAAGGTAAAGCTCTTTATCTGTATTAACTTACCACTCGTCACTGAATCCAGTGGTTTGTCAAGAATACAGCCATTCCTTCCCGGAGGCCTCCAGTCACCAGCAGACACATGTATGGGGATACCTGTCTGCCTTCAAGGAGAAGGGGCTGGAGAACCTGACCCTCCTGGGTAGCAACTGATGGAGAGCTGCTGCCCAGGCGAGCCACACACAACCATTCGCACCAAATTTGCAGACCTGAAGGAAGTATGAAATGTCCTAAAATACAGAGCTGGAGGGTGGGCAGCTCTTTGTGTTTTCTGACAGAATGGGGGGAACTTCCTCTTTCAGTTACAGTTGGACAGTCAAGTGAGGATATAACTGCTGTAACGATCAGGAAACAACTGTCATGTCCGGACAGCACTACAGAGTGTTACTGGGGAGCTGCAAGGCCCTTGCAAACTGGGAACAAAAGTTTGGATTTGCTGGAAGTGCTCTGATCTGTAACTAAGCACAGTGTTGTGTCCACTTTCAAGCGTCAGGGTGTTAAGGGACTTGAAGGAACACCAGTTTAACCATAGCCCAAAAAGATGAGATTCACTTCATTTCAGTGGAGCAGCTTGAGGTCACTTCATCACTTTAGACTATATTCCTTCCCTAGGGCTCAGATATCTGCAGGCCAAGGCTGTACTGAGCTACCTCTGGGACTAATTACCACGGGTGAGCACTGTGTTAATGTGACCCACTGCGATGGGCCACGCTTGGACTTCATCAGGACATTGTGTGCACCGTGCTCAGGTAGTCTGAGCAATCTCAAGCTGAATTGTACTGGGAGGATGTCCCCTTAGCTTATTCAGTGCTGGCGAAGAGGAACGTCTTAGGCATGGTAAGTGACTGTTCTCTATAAGAAATGCCAGTCCCTCAGGTGAAGTTGCTGAACTCCAGCTGAGAAGAGCGACTGACTGCAAATGCAGTAGAGATTGAAACAGATTAGCCACTAAAAGTGGTTGAGGGTAACTATTTTATTTGATATTGGCAGAGAGGATGTCAGATACTGCTTTCTAGAAGAGAACACAACTTCTTCAAATGGATTAACTTGAGCACTTCCATGTGCTTACCACTGCTGCAACCCCTCTCCTTCATCCTTACCACTATACAAAGCTCCTGCCAGTTTAGTTTTGGTCCCTGACTGTATTTCCAACCCACATCATTGGCATCAAGAATGCATTTCTCAAGTCTCCCATTGGCAAGTTCCTAAAGGAGAGCCAACTCCTCTTCCAAACCAAATTTTCAGTAGTCTTCCCTAGTGCCCACCAGCACCCTTGGTACCACATCATGGTGTAGCACATACCAGCCCCATACACCTCATCACATCACTGTAATTGCTTTGGAGTTAGAGCTCCAGTTCTTTGAAACGAACCTATTACCTATTGAGGTTATTTGTGGAGACTGCGAAGAAGCTGTTCTTGGTTTCCTGCGCTTCAGTCACTATGACATAGTCACACAGTCACACATGATACAGGAAATAAGCAGGAAATGTCAACCTTATGTACTGCAGCAATTCTTTCCCTTCCCTCCATGCCGCATCTGAGCAGCACACCAAGGCCTGACCTTGCACTTTTTAGTGCAGCCTTTCTGGTGCAAACATTTGAGTCAGTTCTGGAGCCAAAAATGAATAAAAAGCTAAACACATTGCCTATTTTTTTTAAATGCAAAAGGCGGATACTCTGCTTCATACCTATTTGTATTCACATCTAAGACAAACTGCACGGTTTGAACTGAATTTTGTAAGATCAATAAGAATTAAAAATACAGCCTATCTTTTACTCCTTCTGGTATCAGTGTAAAGACTGTTAAAGAACTGATATTCCTGGACCTCTGCAGATGTGAGAGATGCTGATGCAGTACTATGATTAAACACATTTATTAGGAGGTTTCAATTGTTATATTTCTCCCTCTCCCTGTTACAGTCATCTTAATTTTGCTTCCATTAAAAAATCCAAGGCAGAAAATCAACAAAGACCTACTCCTTCACCTTGCTGCTTTGTGCAATCATTTGGACAGTGGATGTAAAATAGTACTTTTCTAACCTGGCAGCATTCCACATCCCCTTTATCCAGGTGTAAATGACAGCAAGGAGTAAGGAAAGGATATAATAAAAATACCCCTCTTTTCCTCTTTAACACCTGAAGTTGAAATACCATTTTCCTCTTTTCTTTCCCTATTCATTATACATGAAAGATAAATGTCAACTGTATCCTTAAAGGAAAAATGTGCCATAATTTATCAGTCCTCCAATAAGAAAAAAAAATCTTCTTCCTGATGGATTAGTCAGTCCTTTCTATGACAGTTGTCTTGCTTGTCTGAAGTTTCTAGTTACTTCCAAGAAAACTTGCCTTATTCTATCGCTAGAGAATCCACAGGTCCTAACTGATCATCCAGCACCTTCCAAATCCTGCCAGTTGTACTGCTGATCATTTTTCAAGAATCAAATCTGTATCATAGTCTGTCACCACCAGGTAGGAATTAACTCACAATACTGAACCCAATTTGAGATATTTTGTGTTGGTACACAGCAAGACACCAAAAATAACACATGGGAGAATTGGGGTGACACTGGGGTAGCCTTCTGCTTTAAGGAAGTTTTCTCTCCATCAGCACACTGCATTTTCCCCTTACACAGTGTTTCCTGATTTTTGCAAGACAAATCTGCTCTGTAACTAAGCCAGAAGTGTCAATATGAGTAACTCCCTGAAAATAAACTTTGCTCATTTACAGTACAGCATCCCTAATGTAAGACATGAAATTGAATTGAAGGGAAGCAGCTTACTGGGTTGCCTGCAAGCGAGCTGCACCGACAGGAAAGGGCAAAGCACAATTCCTTAACCCAGCCAAGAAAATACAATCCCTGCAAGAACTGCACCGTGAGCTGACCAGATGCTGTGTCACCACACTTGTTCACCAGGCTGTTGTGCAAGATGAGATTCCGCTGGTCGATAAGGGGACGGGGCTCTGCCCTGAGCATGCCTCTGGCAGCTCTTGCAAAATTACTCTGACAACACCACCTCACTGGGACTGCTGATTTAATTATGCCAACGCAGAGCTGCAATGGTATTCCTAGACAGTTCTCGCATTGACACAGTCTGGATCTCTCATTGCCACATCTTAGTTTTGGGTTTCAGAAAGTGGTTGAACTTTTTTTCCTCTAAAATGTGTAGAAGCTCATGAATTGAATGGGAGGGAAGGAAAATTAACCTCAAGTCCATTTCCTTTACTTGTTAATGGCTTGTGCTTAACTCTAAGGGTAATCCAAGAATAAGGAGGAATTTTTGTTAGCCCTTAAAAATGTGTTTATGCTTATCTCCATATAGGAAAGTGGCAGGAGCCTTCAACAGCACCTAACATGTTCCTGGTGTCTGAAACACACAGCTGTCAAACAACCAAATACTTTCAACAGAAACCTGGTCCATTAATGATCCCAACCACCACAGAGTCATGTGAGAACAGCAAACAACCCCAGGAAGAGCCATAGAAGTCTTTCCATACTGAACAAAATGCTATTTACAGTAAGAGTAATAACGCAACCTCTAATGCTGCTTTGCGTCCCTCTCTGACACATCTGCACACAGCTTTCCACTGGTTCCTGATACACATGTAAAGAAGCAAAGCTTGCCTTTTCCTGTGCTCACTTGCTCCTGGGTGCTCCTTTTTGCAGATGGCCTCCCAGGACCCATTTGCCACACTCCAGTGCCAACTGCAGATCCGGTGGGGTCCAGGCTCTCCACTGCCTCATGCATCAAACATGTTTCTGTCTGGATGCCTCAGCACTTATCAGTAATATGTTTTAAAATAAAAGCAGAAATTGTTCTTTTCCCCTCTGAAATCTGTCTTTGCAATATTCTGTAGTCACAATAATCTCTATTCTGTTTTATAACTGGACCTGAGCTGCTGAAACAACTAGAAACTTTCCTACTGATTTCAGTGGGAGTTCCTTTGTGCATCTACCCATGGTTAGCACTTTTGAGAACGAAATGATCACCACATCTTTTATAATGATACCAGCGCTTATTCTCATCTTCCACATACCTGTGCTTATAAAGAGATTTTCTTGTTTCTGCATTCACCATATTTGACCTGTTTCAAACCCCATGTGCAGTACAAGTAACTGCACTACACGGAAGAGAAAGTATGTGTCTAACACAAACATTTCTAATTCCAAAGCCTTAGACAACAATCAAGGTAACCTGGCATACACTGCAGTGCAAGCTGTGCTTGCAAGTGAAAGGGGGCCCTGAAAGTGCAATTTGCATTTAATGTTTTTGCCTTTAGCTCAAGCTTTAGGTGAAACAAAAAAACCCAAACTCATTAAACAGGCGGAAAAAACTGGAGGTGAAATCTGTGGCACTCCCACTTGGTGTGGGAA
This sequence comes from Psilopsiagon aurifrons, assembly GCA_025447955.1. Classification (NCBI taxonomy): domain Eukaryota; kingdom Metazoa; phylum Chordata; class Aves; order Psittaciformes; family Psittacidae; genus Psilopsiagon; species Psilopsiagon aurifrons. The sequence goes on from JAOEHY010036271.1 coordinate 55,734, forward strand.
GAAGCACGCTCACTTGACAGGCAAGGTGAGGCTACATCCTGTGGTGAAGGTTTAATTTCTGTAACTTTTATTTCTGAAAAAGGATCAATCACCCATATTTTAAGTGTGCTCATGAAGGAATTCCTAACAATGGTAAATCTGCGTGCAATGCTTTCCTCAAATCTTTTCCCTTCCACATCTAGGACTTTCCCTGACATCTAGCTGCGATGCTGCCAAAGCACTGGACTATAGAAATGGGCTGCTCTGATTTGTAACTGAGGTGTTTAAATCCAGGCAATCTAATTATAGACTTGATAGCCCACAATGTCTGCAGTCAGCAAAACTTAAAAAATGCAAAATATTGACAAGATCAGACAAATACATAATGAGGGAGTTATTAACATGCAAATTGCCTGACTTCTGGTCCTCCTGTGGCGTATGGCGCAGGACCCCAGAGCCTGCATTTAGCCCAGCCTCCCTCTAACTTTATGCGAGCTGTAAGCATGGAGAGAAACGGAGCTGGGGAAAATGAAGGGGCAGAGCTCTCACAGGCCAGCTGGATAGGTCCCCACATCCCAGGGGACACCAAAGAGAAACAGTGGCTGCATGGGAACGAGAGGCATTGTGTAAGGAACAGGCAATCCACACACTGGACCCCAGACCTTCCCAGGATTTCAGAGAAGCTCTGGCCACAAGCTGGTGAAACCTGACATCAAAATTCCTGAAAGGCACTGCATTAAGAGTTAGCCAAGAAAAAGAGTCCAAAGAAAGGATGTGGTGGAAATCCTCTCTACCCAATCTGTTCCAAGATGCTTGGACCTGGCTTTAGAAGAGAAAGCCCAACGCCCTGAGCCAGTTTGAGAAGTCTTAGCTGGAAGGTGAAAGAGGGTATCATTACAAGCAATACAATTCCCTCCTTTCTCATCTCTGCCCCCAACTTTTTCTTCTCATTTAAATAGCCTTATAATCCTGCACACTGTCTGGTATATGCTTATTATTTCACCTTGCAGACACATTCTTGTAAGTCTGAGGGCTGTGTATGCGTCTAGATGCCTATAATAGAACAAGTAAAATAACACCATTCTCAGCTGTGGGCTGGATGATCCAAGCCCCCAGCAGGAGAAAGTCTTGATGGATATTATAATTTTGTGCAATGCATTTCAATCATGTTAATATCACTGTAACAATCTCCAAAAACTATGCCAATAGAGACAGTGACACCCAATTAACAGGCAAACGCTAAGGGGGAGGTTAAATGCTAATTTTACATTGGCATTTAGCCTAAGAACTTCATTATGCCATCTTCTATTTTAGACTGTAGCCATCCCACCTTGTGCTGTGCTGCCGTCCATTCTTAGTATTATGTGAATCACAGTAATTCCTTGCATAACAGAGAGGGTCACAACTGTTGGTGCCAGATACCAGCCCCAAACCAGAAGAAAAGATGGTCTCTGTTCCAAGGAGCTTGAAGTAACTCTGAACCTAAGCTTTACTGACACTTGGAAGGGAGATCTGGTGCAGGGTGTTAAAGTGATGGTTCAGACAGACGGACATGGCAACTTGGTGCTCCTGCAAACACATCAAGAGGATAAGGACACTGCAGTGATATGATCGCAGTATCTGGGTGGGAACATCCATAGGCAATGTGGAGTGAGGCAGGCAAAAGGTGGCCTCCCTTGCCATTAGTGAGGACCACTGATAGGAAGCCAGTTCTTTATCTGATCCTTCGGACATATAAAATCCAGAATAGATGGATCTGAACACACATAGATAACACCAAAGGTACAGAAGCAAATTGAAAAATAGTGCGGCATACGTGAAGCTACAGCCATGGCTGTGGTAAAGCTGTGTTGAATTTGCAGAGAAATTAGATGCCTCGTTAACTGTGGATAGATGTACAACTGCCCAAATTTAAACTTCCTCCTTTCCCCAGCTCACCACAGTCATTACAAATCATGCAGCTGAATGAAAGCTGAAAAAGCCCTTGGAGCTCAGCAATTTTGCTGTGGCGAGTCCAGTAATAAATGAGGGAAGAGGGGTGGCAGCACTGATAATCTTTACATCAAAAACACATTTTCTGCAAAGTAACCTCCTATTGTTCATATGTAAAATACATCATGGTGCCACAGGGAACAAACTGCCCTGCATTTTATAGATAGTAATTTTATTACAGATTACCTCTGATTGTGACTCAAAAAACAATCGCTCTATGCACATTTTCTCCTGATTAAGTGCACAAGATACACAACATGGATGGATTATGTTATGCTGCTCCAGACAGTGGTTTAAAATGCAGTGTTGGAGGGATATTTCTACTGTGCAGTACCACATGAATTATTAACAAAAGTTAAGGAATGAAAGCAGAGCAAAGCTTTATCTGTTCAAATCAAGACAGCTCCTGAAACATGCTGCGAACCATCCCCTGTTCCCAAGTCAAAGGGGCTGGAAGCAGCACAGTACCCTGGCCAATACAGTATCTCTTCCTGGTCTTCCCATCTTTCTCCCTGAAGCAATTAAAAGCCAATCCCTTCTCTCCTGTCACTCTCTGAAGCGACAATGGCTAGGTGGAGTGTAGCTGTGTAAGTGCTAGGTCTTTTTCCTAAAGCTAAAAACATGCGGGTAGGTGTAAGCAGCCTTGACCACGTGCAGGAAAATCTAGTCCATTGCTTATCAGTTGATTTGGCTTCACACCAAGAGTAACAGGCTGCTATAAAGGGCCAGCATAGTGTGAAAAAGGAGCTGTTCTACTAGAATACACTGTTAATTCTGGTTGAACTGATATTTCTCCTAGGACAATGGCTCAAAACACGTTTAGACTATTGCACTAAGCAAGGCAGGAAATGGAGCAGCAGGCTGCCTTCTCTCTGCTGCCACTAAACAAGAGGCAGACCAAAATAAATAAATATCTCTTGAAAATCAAATATGGGACAAACTCTCACAGCATCTTTCACCAAAACCATGTATCAGGTTTTAGACAAAAATCCCCACCACCAGAGCAGGAAAAAAACACCGAAAAGTCAAAAATTCCAGACTCACTACGCTTACTGTAATTGTCCTTTATAAGAAGAGCCCTCTAGTTATGTGAAATGACATTACCTCACAGCCCCAGGCTCCCCATGCTATGCACAGGAAGGAAGCAGACACACATCTCTTTAAAAGCCGTTTCCTCTCTGCTCTATTAATTTCAGAGATTAAGCAAGCCACTCCTTTGTGGCATAATAGAGCGAGATAGAGCCATTGTGTTTGCGGAGAGTCCTGCTTGCTGTTTTTCCACCTTTGAGCAGGGGATGCTATAGCACTTTATTCTCAGATGAAAAGCCAGAAAACTTGTAGCTGCCCTAAAGCCCCCCTTACTTTTACATCACAATTTCAGCACGAAAGAAGCCAACAGCCTATTCCTTTCCCCCAGCCACCGATGAGCACTTGAGTATCTCACGGACACAGTTCAGGATAGGAAAAAATCTCAGTCACATCAGATGAGGAATCCTCTTTTCAAGGGCCATGAACCAAGAGGACTTATTTAATCAGGATTTTTTTTGCCTGGACACAAACATCCCACCTTCCTGTTCCTTCCTGCAGTGTTGGAGCTGAGGTACTTAATTTGCCATCATCTTTTTCTTCTTTTAAGAAATTATAAATCCTTTTTTTGCTCTTTTGCCTTCACAGCAAGTAATCCCTTCAGCATGTACAGATGCCTGATGACCTTTCATAATACAGAGGCCATCAGCTCCCCATTTCAGAAACTACCAACACATCTGGTGCTGGAGCCTGGGATTACGTGGGCTGTGAAAGTGACCACCAGCTGACCAGAGCCTCAGCTATTCCTGAAATATTTTTGAAGGATAAAGAGAGATGCGAGAGATTGGACAACATCAGAGCAAGTTGGGATCCCCACTCTGAGCCTGGGCTTTTTGATTTCCTTTTAAAGCTTACGTATACGATTTATCAGCAACATCACAGATTTCTTTCCACCGCTAAGCAAACAAGGCTGGACACGCAGGACCTTTTTGTAGTCAACTGCCATAGGAAACACCACTTCACAGGGTCATACAAATCTGCAGAATCCTTGAGACTAGTTCCCATTTTCGCAGTGTGTAAACACAGCCATTACTAAATAGAAATGTCATCAGCAGCAAATGGATTTTAGGAGATGGAAAAGGATAACACACCAGGAGCATCAGAAGCAGCAGGAGAAAAAAAGTGATCTGCTGGCTGGAGCCGGGGTGCAGGAGCCAGAACACTGTTTCTACTGTACCTTCCCCTGCAACAGACAGTCAGGAACACAGCACCCATCCAGATAAAACAATTTGCCTATTCAGCAGCTTTCCTTTCATGAGCTGCTTCATCCTTGCAGGCTGCCCCTGTGCCTCCCGCCTTCCCAGTCGCCAGCTGAAAACTTCAGAAAGGAAAGAAAAGGAGAAAGGAGTTGCTCAGACAAAGGCCTGATTCTCTGCAAAGAGGAGGGCACGCACACCAGAAAACACGGTCATGGTGGGATGGGCACGGTGCTGGCAAGTTACTCTCCTGGTAGTTGTAGGACTCTGGCACTTTTAGGACTCTGCTCTCCAGGCTCCACTTCAGGTTTTGGGATCAGGTGATAATGAGAAAAGAGGGAGCTGGAGCTCCTGCACCCTCCTCACCGGCCTCCTAGATATGGCCAACACTGCCCCTGGGTATCTGACCTCTGCACCTTCTCCCAGCGGCTACATGGGGTAGGTTCCTCACAAAGCTCTCCCTGCCTGTTGCCAATGGAGATCTTAACTCCTTCCTGAATTTTGGAGTGTTTGTTTGATGGTTTTTCCCCCCCGTGAAAGTGTTGGGTTTTTTTTATGATTTATATTTAATGGTTTATGTTTACATAAATATAAATCGTTAAAAATTATTTTAACATATATACGTTTATATATATATATATATATATATATATATAATGTAAAAAAAAAACCCAGAGGTACTTTTCTAGTGTATGAATGTAAATTGCCAGTTCATATTGCAGAGGTGACTCAACAGCAGTTAGGTGCCAACATGTAGTTACTTCTGGATGGAGCAGGATGTGATTCAGCAGCTACAGGCAAGTTGAAGTGTATCCCTTGCCTCCTCTAGACTAGTTTTTGCTTAATAAATTAAACTAAAATTCAATTTAAGAATTCTTACTTTGGTGTTTTTCTATTACAGTCACTATTGATTTAACAGAATACACATCCCTTACCTTTCTCCTCCAGTATTCAGAAGACCTACGAGGAGTCTTAGTACTGCCCCACATCAGTGGCAAATAGATCTGGCACTCAGCATCACAGCAGTCTTAGCCCCTGGAAAGCTTTCTTGCCCGGAGTATCAAAACGTCACCCAAAATGCAGCCCCCACCACAGCTGTATTACACCAACAGCTGGAAGCAGCTTTTCTATGCCTCTGTCCTGTTACGACCACGTCTGGCAGGTGGACTCTGCTCCACGGGCAGAGCTTGAAAGAACACTGACACCTTCCACCCTCACACATGGTCTGCTGGAGAAGAGCAGAGATGAGGCAACTGCAAAACACAGGTGAAACATTTAATTCTTTTACTGTGCTCCTTATGAGGTGCACAAGGTAACTGGCTGCACTTGAAAATGCCAACCTATAAGGTTGAGCTAGCAAAGCCCTGGCTGGCAGTGATGACAGAGGGTACACAAGGATGTTAGTGAGGACATGCCCGGTGCCTGGACATGCTCCTTCACATCTTTTCTAGAGCAGTTCTTAAGTGTCTTCACAGAACTGCATGGAAGTTTTTATCTTTACACAGTGCTTAGTGCCAAGGTTGGTGGAGGGGAAGCAAACTACCTGAGCACTCTCAGATCTAACAGGCAGGATTTATTGGTTTTAATGTTAAAATATGAATAAAACCTACCCTGATCATAAACTCAGGGGCTCTGAGTTGCTGGAGAAAGAGACATGGAATTTTTCTAAACATAACTTTGGAGTTGAGAAGCCCAGAATAAGAGGCAATATTAAAATCATCAGTCAAAGCAACCCTTTCTCAAACGTACAAACCTCTTCTCACATCTTCTATAAAAGCAAATCTTATTCTTATATTGCCCTCATGCCAAACCCAACAAAGGAAACAAGCACGCTCTTTGCCACCCACTTTGCCAAGGGATTGCAGAGGTGTCTCTCCACACGGTTAACCCTTGTCTGAGTGTAGCTCCCTGTACCGAAAAGACTTCGCACCACTTCCAGGGAGTAAGTGGAATTTGGTGACAGGGAAGGTCTGGACCAGGTCTTTGCATTAAGTACCATGCTTATCAGAAGGCGTTTTGGCTCCCACTCCAGAAAACAGCAAGCCATCCACTTCAACCTTACCTGCACAAGAAATCTGCATCAGATTAGTTAAAAGTGTGAATTTAAACTGTTTCTATATTTTTTCTAAAGTATACTAGTGGCCTCATAGGTTTCATTTACATTGGTTCCTAATGGAGGTAAATAAAATGGAGTGGGTTTACCCAGCCTGTCTAAACCCAGGCATACACCAGCTGATAACAGCACAACTACATTGTTCAGGCAAGACCTGCATCCCTCTGATCTAAATTCTGTCCTGAACATAAACAGTTTACCTTTCAGAAGTGTTAAATAAACTCAGCTCTGCCATGCAAGTTACCTTCAAATAGGGTAAAAGCAAAACACAATAGAAATAAACTGCCTAAAGAGTGCTCAGCACTCTAAAGACACTTTGAGGAAAAAAGGGAAAAAAGTATGAATTAATTAGAGCATAATCACCTCAAAATTTGCTAGTTCAGAAAAAATTACCAGCTTTTCTTTGCACAAGGAAATACCCTTCTAATGCTTTGCAAGAAACGCAAGCAGGAACAAGGAAATGCAGTGAGAAGCTGAAAATTTTTCAGCTCTGAAACCCTTGAAAGCAAAGAGGAAAACTCCTAAGGAAAGCTGAGAATAAAGTTTCTTCATCTTACACTGAAGGGTTGTAAATGTGCAAGCTCAGTACCTCACAACCCATTCTGAGTAAATAAAGGTTTAAAATGCTCTTTCTTTAGCGTGACTGAATTCCTTTCCAACGTGACCTCAACATGCCATTCCTCTATCTTTATCTGCCAGCACAGCAGAGCTGTTGACCTTTCACCAATGACCTGCACAATCAATAAGCAGCCAACAAACTGTCTCAATAGAAATGCTCCACGGACAAGTTTCTCCTCGCTCTGTGTTGTCAAGCTCTGCTGTTCCTGAACTTTTCCTCAGGCCCTTGGCTGTGCTTCAGTGAGACTAACAAACAACACAGGGCTCAGAAATACCTTTTCTTGGGCATTCCCTATCCAAACATATTAAACCTGTAAGTGGTTGTGCTGTTGTTTGCAGTCCCACGAACTGCTTTCATGTTACGTGTAGGATCTACAAGATCTCTACCTCAGGCTAAGCACTTCATGTTGACTTCCAAGGACAGAATCCAAACTCACGTAGCTCAAATATGCACAAACTGCTGGAGAGTAAGAAAACAACTGCAGAAAATACGAACTCTTATTAAAGACTTGCCCAAACACCAACTGTCAAAGTCTCATCCTAAAGAACTTCAGTAAACAAGCAAACAAATAACATAGGCAATCACAGATGCCTGGAATAAGAAAATAAACTAAGGCAGGTCAGAAAACACTAGTGTTATTATGGGTGTCTGTCAGATGAATTCCAGTGCTATAAATTCTGCTGTACTCTAACACAACATGAAAAAGGATCTAATGCAGTGTTTCTCTCAATATGGTTTAAGAAAGCACTGTATGCATTTTTGACTGAAATAGATGTGTATTTTAAAGGTGCTACAGATGGAGAACTGGTAAAGAGCTACAGTGTGTTCTACTGGGGTACAGAAAAGAGAACAATCATTCCCTGCAGTGCTTACAGCAAACATACCAAAGCACTGACCAAGATCTGAGAAGCCAAAAGAATGAAAACTATTAGAGACCAGCCATAAGCAGAAATGAAACTAATTACCCCAAGGGGTCTTTATCAAATTGAGTGAAAGCAAAGGTAAAGCAGAGGTGAAAGTACTGAAAAGGAACTTAAGATTATTAAACCTGAAAGAATAACAGTTTAAAGACCTTATTCCCATGACAATGATGGCGTTTCTCTCTCTATATATATATATTTATACACACATACATATTAACTTCTCTTAGAGTATATACTTTTTATATATATAAAAGCTAAGGAACACTTGCAGGGGCTCTTATAATGTAAATAATACTTGCTGATGCAAGGTAACTGAAATTTCAGTACCCAGTAAGCCTCCTAAAAATTGTTCACAGCACTACCTTTTCATATACTCCACATACTCTGCAAGACTGATATACTATTTCTCTTCCCACCATTAAAAAAATTGGTAGGATGATTACAACTGTGTTTTGAATTGTTCTGCTGCCTTAATAATGTAAATCAGGTATGTCCGCGTAACATGACATTCTTTCAGCCTTTGGAACTTGAAAGACTGGTCGTTGTGCCTTTTTAGGACCCACTAACGACAAAGATCAGCTCTTTAAAGGCAGTGGCAGCAAAATTTTAGTAAAAGTGACCAAGTGATTAACCTGCTCATTACAGACCTGACAGTGTTTGCATTATCTGCACAGCAGAGCTGAAATGCATGTAGCAGCTCTGATTTGTTTATTCTTAATATGACTAAGTAAGCGTGGTTCAGATCTCAGTATTTAATCGACTGATTATATGGATCAATACAGTATTCCACTGAACTTAAACTTCAAGCAGACAAGACCTATCAAAGCCTTTGATTAAAAAACCCTTTCTTGTTTGAGGCCAGTACTCCAGGTGGGGTCTCATGAGAGTGGAATAGAGGGGATGAATCCCCCCCCCGGACCTGCTGGTCACAATCCCAGGCTTTCTGAGCTGCAAGTGCACACTGCCGGCTCACGGTGAGCTTCTCATTGACCAGCATCCTCAAGTTCTTCTCCTCAGGCCTGCTTTTAATCCATTCTCTGCCTAGCCTGTAGAGGTGATTGGGATTGCCCCTACTCAGGTACAGGACCTTGCACTTGGCTTTGCTGAACTTCATGGGGTAGGCGTTGGCCACCTCTCCAGCCTGTGAAGGTCTCTCCAGATCCCATCCCTTCCCTCCAGCATTGTTGACTGCACCACAGCTTGGTGTCATCAGCAAACTCACTGAGGGTGCACTCGATCCCATTGTCCATGCTCCTGACAAAGATGCTCAACAGCGCCAGTCCCAGCACCAACCCCTGAGGAACGTCACTCGTGACTGCTCTCCACTTGGCCATTGAGGTGGTGACAACCCTTTCTCAGTGTGAGAGTGAAAGTCAAACCTCCTGCTTGGGATTGCTTAAATAAACTGGCACAGATTTCCAGCCATGGGTGTCTGCAGCCCAGGACCAGTAAATATAGCTTCCAGAAAACCCTGGCATCCCTCTTGTCTGGTTTGGAAGTGCAGGACACAGGTGTCAAGGCAGGATGCTGGGTCAGAAAAGGAAGTGGTGTGACTCTTCCAGACAAGACAGAGAGGCAGCCAGGAGTCCTTGGCTACCAGCCATGGTCCTCTCCTGACTCACATTGACTAAAGCCACATCACCCCACCATGCCTCATGGTCAGAGTGCTCTGAGGAGGGGGATGAGCTGTGACTAATACAGGTAGAAGAAAATGCAAGCCTATCTTCCTTTTTTTTGCCTCCAATAATGTGCAGAAAGTCCTTGAAATCCCAAGCACTCTCCAGGTCAAAGCTATGCAGGAATATTTGAGCTGTGCTGGGGCTTTGAGTTTTTCTGTTTGTTTAGTTTTAATTTTCTTTCTTTTTTTTTTTTGTTTTTTTTGTTTTTTCTTTTCATCTGGATGGAATGAATTGAAAGTGCTGCTTAAGAAGAAAATAAGGATGCAAACCTGAAGAAGCATTGTAAGTAGGTGTATTAATAAACAGGCTCCTAATTTATTATCTTTGATGGTATTCGGTACTATTTTAAATAGTCTCAAAAGAATCACAAACATACAGCAGGTCATATATAAAGTCCCCAATGAAGCAATTTAATGCTAAATTAAAGCTGAAACTAGGTAAGCCCAACTCTTGGGATCTTGGGTATTTTCAAACACTGGAATAGAATCGACACTACCCAAAACCACTGTGTGTTTTTCAGATTTTTAAATATTTATTTCCTAAATTAAATAGAGCAGGTTTAGCTGGTTCTTACAGCTTAGCAGGAAACAATTGAATTTCCAAGCCAATTGTATATTGACAGTTGGCAACAATGGTTTTACTTTATAAAAAGAGAATGGGAAAATAGTTGTGCGTTTCTGCAATGCTTCCAGAAAATTTCCTTGGAGAACCCAGTCAGGGAAAAGTATACAAACAAGCATTAAACATGAATGTAATTTAATAAACATTCACTCAGCTATATGGTGTGATAAATAGGTAATAAGAACGTAATACAGGCATTTAGCTTTCAGCTTCCAAAGGAGCTGGAAGCTAAAACAATAATACTTTCATTAGACTCTCCTGCCTGGCATCAAGAGCCAATTTCCACCTATTAATATGGATTTCTATTACCTGCCTTGTGAATACTGTTAACCCATTTATCAAGCAAGAAGCCGTACCTTTGTCACTTATTACAAGCAGAAGGGGAGCAAGATTGCTAAACCATGTAACATTAGAGCATCAGATTAAATCATTTGACCTGGAAGATAAAAACATTCCACTTGCATTTAAAATGGAAAAAAACCCCAAACCCAGCCCTGTTCACATGACAGCTACTGAGGCCTTTTGCAGGATCAAATCTTTCCTTACTGTGTCAGGAGAGAAAAAATAAACCAAAAAAATCACTGTCTGCAGACTAATTGTGAACTCAGTGCGTGTGTAATTAAACATGCCTCATTGGGTCCCTTGGTATGTCAATAGTGGGTAGGAGGAGGCTGACTGAAGTTAAACGGCTCAAGTCTTACCGAACATTTGCCCCTTCGGCATCCTCTAAGACAAGCGTCATTTAACAGAATAACCTCTGCCAGATATAAGGTGCTCGCAATGAAGTGTTTGTTGCTCAGATTAAAGGGGTGCCCAAAACACACCAGGCACTTGTCTAAGTGCAGAGGGAGGTGCTAGGGGAGGTCCTTTCTTGTCTCTTGATTTATACCAAGAGCAAATGTGCCCTTTGAGCATGAGCCGCCCTCCTGCTCCCTGCCCCCAGCAGCTGGGGAGATGAATGGAGGGACTATGAAGCTATGACATGCACACATCTATTCATCATGTGTTTGTTGCTAAACACACTAAATTCCCACTTCCCCACAGAGCCCAAGTCTTCTTGTCCTCACACCTGGTTCTCAGCTGCAGGAAGCTTCACTCAGCAGCTAATGGGTCCAAATGAGCATTAGGTGCTCCCTCATTATCTCACTGCTCCACCACTCATCTTCTGCTAGGGTGTTAAGACCATAAAATTTTTCTTGCTGTTCACACTTGATCAGATTATAAACCATGTCTGCTTCCATGCCTATGATAAAAGCTCCACAATACTCACCTTTAGCTGCTTCCCCCAGAGCCAATGACCCAGGAGTACTTGTATTCCTCCCACTCTATGCATCTCAGCTCCAGATGCCAAAAATACTTAAGACCTCAATCCACACAGGAGGGACAGGGTTTGGTCAAACGGCAGAATGTGAGCAAAGTCTCTGAAGCTACATACATCAAAATTTCTGGTCTCCAATCAGCGCAGTCTTTGAAGATATGTGATTCTTCAACTGGGAGGTCCCAGCTTTCCTGGCCTCATTCTCCACTGCTGTCACTCACAGCTGACTTCAACAGCTTGGTGCTGGTTCACCCTACTCCCCTGCTATACCAATGTGTTTCTTTTGGTAAGACTTCCATACCGCTGGCACAGCAGAAAGCTGCCTGCCTCACATGTTCCAGGGGAGCCAAGTGACCTCCAAAACATCTACTGAGGAAAAGATATTTCTCTATTCCTTCTTTGAACCCTTGCAGTGACCAGTAAGTCAGGAGTTACTCAGAAGCCACTGAGCAATCAGGCTGCTCATTACATTTCTCAATTAAATTATTACTGAGAGTAATTCTCAGTGCAGTACTACAGGTTGGTGAATCTTACACCCTTTTCAAAGGGCTGGAAGAAGTACCGCAGCTTTGTGAAACAGGCTTTGAATTCCTCTCATACTCTCAGGTAGTCATTTTATCCTGTATTTTCCCTCTTTGCACGCTGCAAGTTCATCCATACCTATTTCTTCTCAGTGGTCCTTTAATCCTTTTCTGTTTGTGCTGCAGCTCAGCACAAGGACGGGTGTGTTTCTATAAGCCATGTACTCAGGAGGCTCTATCAATATGCATGCATGGTGCAAGGAAGAAACATATTTCTGCTGAAGAAGAATGAGAAGCTGCGGTCAGGCATTTTATATTTTAGTCAGATTTTGATAAGACATATTAGGAATTCATAGGGCTTTGATCATTTTCAGCAGCAAGAGGATTAGACCCTACGCTTACAAGAGCAAGAACATCAATTGTTAAAAGAAATATGTGCCACACTGAAATATGGTAAAGCACCTGAAAGATGTAACATACTGTCTGATAAAAACACTATAAGCACTTTCGAATTCAACCCAGTGATGACTTGCAGAGTCAGTGCTTCATTTGTCTGGCAGAGCCAAAATTACAATGGCTTTCGTTTTAATGCTCTAAAATGCAACAAAAGTGCAGAGGGAAGCCGTGATTTAAACCACGGCCTCACGCAACAGCAGGGGTTCAAACTATGGATAATGTACTGATGCTTATGCCCATAGGGCAGAAAGAAACAGAAAGAAGTTTTTGTTGGATTCAAAAACGTTATCCAGGAAGCTTGCAATATTGATGAAAAGACTCAAGTCTTGATTTAAAAAAAGAGTAAATTTTTTCCCCTTCAAATTCAAGGAAAAGTAAAGATATTGATTCAATAACAATCTCCCTCCTCTCCGAAGAAAGACCCCCAAACCAAAAAGCATCTCAAAGTCATCCTTCTTCCCCCCAAAATATTCAGATGGCTGCAAGTGTGTTACAAACTGAATGGCTTTTTGTGCAGAACTTCTAAACCCCTTGACTTTTAATAAGGTTGTGCATCATTTGATTTTAATTACAGATTTTTTTTTATCCCTTAAATTTGACTAAAAATGATGTGATTTACAAAGCAAACAAGCCAGTTAAACAAAGCTAATTAAATTCATCAGAGACAGCCTTGCTTTTCCCCTCAGTGAGTGTTTATTTCAGCTCCCAGTGCTCTGATAGCTCCTGACAGCTTGCTGGGACACAAGAAAAAAGTAGGTCAGGGTAAGCTGGAATCAGCAACAGAGGATCCCATTAGACAGGCTTGTAGGGCAATACGGAGATCGAGGAAGTGTGTGATGTAGTGACAGTGTTAGAGACACATAACAAACAGCCTGAGGACAGCCTCCAGCAGAACCAGTACATTTATCTTCTCTGTGTTATAATGACCCCTCATACAGCTTATCCAGTTTGTGATTCCTCATACAAGAGGTGCTGTATAAACCTAATGACAAAACCGCACTCACAGTTTGCGAGCTGATGCTGAGCCAGAGGCAGCACTGACAGAGGCTCTGCTCCTGTGGAGCCCTGGCCCTTGGGGCACAGTGCCCGCCAGCTGCCTGTCACACGGGCAGAATACGTCCCCTTGCTCCAGCTGGGAATGCAGCAAGGAATCTCACTGTTCACAGACATCAAAGGAGAATAAGACTGGTTTCTCCTAACCAGCTTCTAAAACATTATACTGATGATTACGGTTGCGGTGCCTACACTGGATCTGAAAACATCAAGGGCCCCATAGCAACAAAAGCCATCGTGGTAGCGAGGGAGCATGGCACAATCATGTTATGGCGGCACAGACAACACCTGCTCCTTACTGAGCTCTTGTCTGGGCCTCTCAGTGAACCCCAGCCCAGGTTCCTACATGCCAACTGAACTGGCAGGAGGGTTTGGCTATGTCTTCTCATACCACAGCCTTTGGGAGCAGCCGCTGGTAGACAAGGTGGGCTGAATGACCTGTGGTTTCTGCTGGCTTTCCCAGGTGAGATCATGGCGTAATGAAGAAACATCAGCGGAACCAGGGAGTAGAACAAAACTGAAGATACCAAAGTGATCAGAGTTTAATATAAAATGCTTTATGTTTCTAGATTATTTAATGTCAAGTGTATTTTACTGGATATGTGTAAAAACCTGGGCAATTGCTAATGCAACTGTTCTCTCCAGAAGAAAAGGGTAAGAATATTTCTTTTTTAAGTGCCTTAGCAATAAGAACAGAAAACACAGTGTCATAAACTCTGCAGTGTAATATTAATTCATAAGCAAGAAGAAAAGCAGAGCTCTAATTCTCCGCGTTCTCATGACTATTGCTTGCACCATTAGAAGTTCAAAGTCCCCACCACCATCTCCAGCAGTGCTGGACATACCCCAAACATTTCAATTATGACAGCCAATTTCTCAGACTTCCACACACAGCCAGAGAGCTTCTCCTCAACTCCAAACTGCGTAGCTTATGTTAGAGAGTGCAAGCGTGTGCAAGCTTAGAAAATAGGTACATTTGACAGGAACAATTTAAATCGCCATGGGCATAAACAAACACAACTGGAGAATGTTGTTTTATTTTGTTCAGAGCTCGATACATTCACTTTGCTTAGAGATGTCTCCAGCATCCACTTTACTGCGCCCGAGTGACTCTGTTTGAGAAACAATGGAGGCTGGACTGATAAAACAGGAGTTTCATTTTTGTCACCCCAGCTTCATTTTCATGTTTATTCATTCAGAGTGCATCTTGTTCAGCATTTATCCCCTTCTTTGTTTCTAGTTACAACCTTTCCCTAACACAATTCACCTCCTGCGCTGGTAGTGCTTCCTGCTCCTTGGGGTGTCACACTATATGCCCGCTTGTACCCACTCATTCTACAACACGACACATCCCTTTCCTGCAACTTTAACTCCAGCGATAGCTCCACTGGATTCACAGAGGTCCATCCCCACGATGCCTGCTTGCTCCAACCCTGAGCATCCAGGTAAAAGCCCTACCCAGCTAAACATCCTAAAGGAAAACATGTGTGTCCTAATAAAAATATGCATTAAGACAAAAGCATTAAAATAAAGGAAGACAATGAGAATGGTCAGAGCAGCACTGCCTGCAAGGAAGTAAGGAAGCTTTTAACAGCACTAAAATATAAAATTGATTTGTACACATATTTGATAAAAATCAATAAAATTAGCAAGTAACTGAATACTAGAAAGGAAAATTGATTGCTCGAGGGCCCAGAGGACTCAGGGCAATCAGTCCATTCTTCTAGCTCCTCCACTCTTAATAAAAATTTACTTTTTCATAATCCTGCCTGAACTCTTTGCCCATTAATAATGCCACTAAATAGCTCTTCTTTTAGCACTATTATTGCAGACCTGCTCGAATTACATTTAGAGGCAGTTTCAAGTGGCAAGTCCTGACTATTTTGCTATCTGCAGCACAAACCTCCAGCAACAGTGTAAAAGAATACCGGCTAATGAACGGGAGCAGAGAAATGCTTGAGAAGAGCTTATAAAATTAAGTACCAAAGTGTAAATAAACGGATTACCGTAGAATTGATATGCTACATCAATTTAGTCGTCTTTTGCTGATACATCATTCCTTCCTCAAAGGAGAAGAGCCACCGTTTCGAAACAACTAATTAAACATTTTGAACCATGGCCTTACAAGGAGAGCAGGGCTGAACTGCTCTGCTCTCCTGTCTCCCTTCTCTCGCCAAGTGATTCTTCACTGCAGTGTGAAAATCGTTACTCCACATGAAACAGGAGACTGAATTTATAGTCAAATCTAGACCAAATGAAGTGGCTTCTACAGCCACCATCTCTGAGCAGACTCCAATTACAGGCAAGGGCATCTTCTCTTCCTTCATTAAGGTGGGACTAGAGGAACTACAGTGCAATTGTTCTTCCCCTGGCTTGGCCAGCATGGCCTCGCCAGGTGAGGATTTCCATTCCAGACACCCCACTGTACAACCTGATAGGGAGGGCACACAACTCATATGCATCTACAAAGGAGGTTTCTCTTTCAAAAGGTCAGATGCTTCCCAGATAAGAATTTTCTCAGATGTTAAGCTTTGTCCACTGGCTCATCTTGATAGGAAGCTCTTCAAACCAAAAACTACCTTTGGGCCCCCGACAACTTCTCTGCCAGTCTGCAGCTCAGGGTGACACAGCCTTTGCTGCTAGCCAGAGCCTCGATTCAGCAATGCACTTGAGCATATACCCTACAAGTAGCCCTATCCAAACCAAAGGTGAACAAATTATTTTTCCATATTAAAAACACCACTTGCATGCTTAAAATTCAATCACATAATTTAAGCACTTTCTGGTGCATCTCCAAGAATTCAGTAAGTTGAATTAAATCACGTATGCAACTCAACAGAATCAATCCAGCAGAAACTCTTTACTCCAGAAATCTCAACACATACTTTTGTCTCCAAGAGACGAGGCCAGCCAGACCAGTGACTAAACTGACTCATTATACCAGTCCAAGAAAAGGTCCATGCATTGCAACTCAAGCAGCAATCTCTAGTGATGCCTTCAATAAGGCTGGCTGAGAGACTGCAGTGCCAATGGAGGAGAACTGCGAACCACTCTGCCGGGCAGAGTACATCTTACAGGTGCAGCTGCAATATCTGCTAAGTTACCTCACCAAGTTTTTAATATGCTCTTACTCAAAAGTTTGTCCTGCTGCTTCATCTCACAAGGAAGAAACATTAGTCTGAGCACAGAAATAGAAACCAGAAATTACATAGTTTCAGCACTGGCCTTCTTTGCAAACTACTTTAATCTCTTTGCAGCAGTTTCTCTGCCTTTATTAATAAAGCAGAGACAGTAAAACTTACTTCACCTAACTCGTACATCTTTTGTGAAGATGGAACGCTTGTTCTGTGCAAAGCACTTGGAAGATGAAAGGCATTGAGAAAATATTAATCATAGACACCACACCTACCAACAGGATCTCCAGTACAGTGATTTGGATGTGTGCTTAAAAAGTCTTCCTTTGTGCAATTCAGGAACTATGCTTTCTTGGAGTAGTAGAGCTGAATTAAAGCTAATCAAGAATTCCCATGATAATCGGCCTGTTAGCCTTCACAAGATCATAAGAAGGATGATGCTTCCATTTCAAAAGACAGCAAAGTGCCACAGAATGAATAACATTAAACAGGCTGAAGCCCATTTACAACATGGTCATGGAGGAAACTATAGGAGTTCTTCCACTGACATTCATCTTGGAGCATACACACTTGTAAATCAGCTCCTATTCAATAAAGAAATGTCGAGTGACTCATTCTCTCTACACTTGAAAAAGCTTTCAGAGAGAACCAAAGAACCTTTTACTTTCCTGTCTGCCTTTATAAACATTGAATTACATCTCCTTACTTCAGAGAAGCTACAATGCTTCAGACCCAGCTGTAAAAAAGAACATTACCATCTTAGGCTGACAGAATCCAAGGCCACCTTAACATCTCAAATTCCTGTTGAAAGAGATCTGGGAATATGGTTCCATTAGCAGCTCAGCTGATCTTCTGAACCAGCTTCCCAAGCACAGCGAGGTGCGCTGATCTCACACAGACATGCCCATGAGGCTGGCACGCGGAAGGCTGGCGACACTGCTCTGGGCACCATGTGGGTCAAGTGCCAGATCATTTACTTAATGTATTAAGCGACTTCTGCAGCTCAAACTTAACTCATGCACCCAGCAGGTTAGCCAGGTGAAAGCGGTCTTCAATGTCTCTGCCTGAACCAGTGAATTTACACGAGGACAGCAGCATGGACATACCATGACTTCTGTCCCTGTGTAAGCACCACCTCTGGTCATCTGCTCAGGAGTGGGGTGGCTCCAGCACTGTACTCACTCAGACAAAAGTCCTTCCATTAAAATAAACCAAACCAATACATGATCACTTGGCAAACCAAGGCGTGCAGCCCCAGCACTGAGCCTGCTCCCTGCCACAGCTCTGCCTGTCTCTAAAGAGGCGACACAGGGTTACCTCCCAGGAGCTTCTCTCCACTGCTAAGGAAATCCAATTTCTCCAGCAGAGCCATCACAAAAATGCATAAGAGCAAGAGTTAGAAGGAAAAAACCCAGGAGTCACAAAGTTGAAAAAGACAACGGAGATAAAGAAAAGCAGTGTCTGCAAGTCAGCGTTGAAGGAGCACAGGAGTTTGCACACAGGAAACACTGTCTGAGTGCAAACAATAGGAGATGCTGGACCTGTGGACCAGACACGAGGGACCCAGCCTTACCAAGGTGGGCCTGGACCTGCTGTGTGCCCATCCAGCCCCAAATACCTGCCCAGCTTCTTCAGCTCTCCCTTCAGTCCCAGCCCGTCCCTGCTCGCTCTCCCCTACCATTGCCTCCTCGTACTTTGGACTTCTTCACCTCTGTGCCCCAAGGTCTCTGGCTCTCCATCAGTGGCTGGGGCAGCCCCAGCCCATGTAGCTGGGCTGGGAGCACCTGCAGTGCTGGTCCACCTCCTTGCTGGGATCCAGCAGGATGCATAAACAAACAAATTACGGTGCAGAAACACAGCTCTGCTTCAAAAGGAAATGGCCAGTGGATGCTATTGCTTAACCTTTCTTAATAATGAATATGTATTTCTTGAAAATATATGCCACCTAATTCCCTCGGCATTGCAAACATGCACAACAGGAGGGTAATTTAAGTTAATCAGGCCCTAAGCTCTATGTGAAGTTTAACAGTTTGCCTCACCATATTTTGGGTAGCAGATGGCCAAGCACCCAAATGGCATTTTCTGCTGTCCTCATACAAAGACCTGTACCTGTTTCTGTTCTGGGTGTGAACGTCAACAAAGGGATGCTCTCTGGACTAGCTGAAGGATGCAATATGGGTGACCACTTTAAATCCTGAAATAATAGAAATACAATTACCAACAGAGATGCTCCAAAGGGAGGACTCATGGGCAGACAGAATTGGTCATTTACTCCTTATCTCACCATCACTGTCACTCTTAGACGTGATAAAATTAAAGCTACAGGCTGGCATAAGACTCCCAGTAGTAACCCATGCCTTATCTGCAAGTGCCAACATCCACGCAGGCGAGTAGTGAAAGTTTTCTTACACAACAGCATTGTTACTGTAGCTCACAATATTTCTATTCATGCCGTCCTTACAAATGACTCCAGACCGTACTGAGCCTGGCACGTGGGCATCAGAAACCAGTCTGAGTGGACAATTTGGATATATTATTGCCTCTGTGGACAATCACTCAAATGCTCTATTTCTAGCTAGATTTTGGGGGCTGGGACAGAGGGAGAGAAGAGCTGACAAGGAGAAAACCAGAATTTGTAGATGATATATACAGTCAGAAGTATTTTAAAGACATGGCAATTAAGCCTGCCTAAATCAAGCTTTTCCCAGGCAAAGGGGTGAGCAATAAACAATTCAGCCTGCAACACACGAAATCTTCATAATCTGTAACCAACAGAAGACATACACTTCTCCTTTGAAACGCAGAGCACACCCCCCCAGCATCCAATTAATGATAGTGTGTACAGTGAACGTACTTACACTAATTGACTGGTCCAATAGTCACGCCTGCCCCCAAGCTTTTCTGGAAGTCGCATTTCTGCAGCAGCACCGTGCAGAAATGCTTCACATTTATTAACTTGTTTGGCTTTGATTGTTGGATTGGTTCCCCATTCCCAAGGCGCTCAGATTTATTCTTTTAGCTTAACACTACAAAGTAATCAAATCACTCCATTACAACTGACAGACTATAGGAGCCCTGAAGGGGAGGGGAGAGTGGCATCAGAAGAAACATCTACATTTTCTCTTGCATCCTTCACACTTGCCGTAATCTTTAGATTTGACTCATCTCTATCTCTGGAATTCAAGAATATTGAACTTGAACTGACATGGGAAGTTATTTGAAGATGCCGGACTTTCACTTGAAATTAAGGCTGATCTCCCTTCTGGGATCAGGGACCAAGATTCACTTCTCATAAAGACTGAAAAGCCTGAACACACTCTCCTTCTGCTTCAAGTCAAACATAAGTGTTGCTACAACCAAGAAAACATCCTTGCAGCGCTATGTAAAGTTCAAACTAACCAATCCATAAATAAGACGAGGGGATGAGTTGGAGGATTCAAACATGCCTTTGTGCCCTTTCATCAAATGTATAGGATAGGTAAGAACAGGAAGACAAAGGAGATGGCTCAGAGAGTCAAGATTAATACGGATATTGAGAAAAGGGGCATGTCTTTGAGTGGATTTTGACTGCGCCTCTTCAGTACAATTTATTTTCAGCTTTATGCAGTGCAATACTAGAAAATGCTTTGCACACAACCTTTCATGTGGAAGACAAAGAGAGTTCTTTTTCTTCAGCCAAATTCCAATGTCCTTGTCTAATGTTACCCAATGCAAAATTAAAAAAAAAAATTAGAGCTTGCATGGTTCTGTGTGCTTAAAAACAATTTGGCTGACCCACTGCTTAACGTATGGAAGCGGTCCTCTGTTATTTAAATCCAAACATGTTTCATTTCAGACCGTGCTCAAACTGGCAGGGTGATGCTTGAAGAAAATCCCCCAACATGCTTCTTTAATCAAGAAAAACAACAAAACAAAACTTCATGGAGTCTGTGATCAAATAATCTTGCAAAGTTTGGACTTCATACACCAACAATGTCAGGCATTTCAATGCAGTAGCATCAAAACTGGATATTTACTGCTTGGTAGTTAGTAACCCTTTGAAAAGGAAGGAACAAAAATTCCTTTTTAATGAGTCACCGTTTGGCAGTCAGAGATCAAAACCTTTTGCCTGTATTTTTGACTGCAAGACTGTATCTACTTGGGTGCTTCTCAGTCTGTGTGACTGTATTTAAATCAGTGCAGTTAATTAAGAACATAAGTAAGCTAAAGGAACAGGAAAAGTGAAGTCCTTAAAAGTACCTGACTGTCAGCTTCATCTCCTGGGTTACTGAACTATCAGACAAATTCAGAAACTACTTTCATATATAAATCTGGAATTGTTAAAATCCTGGTAAGATTTAAAGTAACTAGTCAAAGCAAAATGAAATTATATTTGGTACCTATTCTGATAACCACATGAAATGAATGTCGCATAATTATTCTTAAACTAATGAAAATATTTACATATTAATGTATGGGGGAAAGCTTCTCATGTGTGAGTGGAACTGTGTATGACGAAAGTATTTGCAAAAATATTTATTTACATTTGCCCAACACTTAACCAATGAAGACCCGTGACGGAGAATGAAAGGTTAAAATACACACCTGAGAGTAGAAGCTGGTTTTGTCTTTAAACGCTTTCTTTCCCTCTATATCAAATTCTGAAGTTTCAGCGAAAAGGAAGATAACTGATGTGATGTCAGGGGAAAGGAAAAACAAAAAGAAATCCACCCATGTTGATATTACAGCCAAAGCAAAGAAATAAAACCACTGCTCACGCTGAGGGCATCTTAGAGTAAGATGTACCTGACTGTACTTTGAATGTAATTTCCAACTATGTGAAAAGTCCCTACAGAGCTCAGCTAGTAACAAGCACTTAAGATTTACAAAATATTTAGCTGTTTAAGGACGCTTAGTGTGAAGATTAAGGTAAACCCCCATTATTCCTATTTTACTATTTACTCCAAAAATGGCCTCCACCTCTGGAGGCCTGCAGGGCTACAGATATTCAAACCCTCTGGAAAAACATCTTGACAGTTTCGAAATTAGAGTAGGCATTATTCAGCCTTGGCTTCTACCTTAGGAAATGTCCAAATTGTTATATGAAAACTCACACAAAGATTAGAGCAGAGACTTCCCACTCAATCCACATACTAACAGCCATCCCGTGTAACTACCCATCAACAAAAGCATCTCTATACCTTACTGTCTGCTCACTGAGCCATCCTGTTCCTTACATCAGTTGATCTTAATTTATGTTCAATTTACTTGTAGATTGGAAGTAATTAGAGTCAATAATTACAGTAACTGGTTACAGTTTGTGAATTGAGAGAATTGAAGGGAGAATTCAGGGAAATAACCTGATCTACTATTGTAAAGAGAATCAATCTCCTTCCATTAGTCTTTTTGGCAATCCTGCGTCACCATTGTCACATGTGATGACATATAAATACTCCTTTTGAGAAACGGACTGCAGGATTTGACTTTGGAACTGTGTCCTATCTGACCTTGGAGAATCTTTGGGAAAAGATTCCCTTTAAATTCAGTTACAGTTTTTACTGAAGGAGAATTACTGAGTCAGCCCCATGCTTTGTAACTCAAATGCACAACACAAAAATACACAATCAGTGTTCTCTTTCCATTAGAAATAAACTGTCAGAACGTAAAATCATAGAATCATAGAATAGTTAGGGTTGGAAAAGGCCTAAAGATCACCTAGTTCCAGCCCCCCTGCCATGGGCAGGCACACTTCCCACTAAACTACATCATGCAAGGCTCTGTCCAACCTGGCCTTGAACACCACCAGCAATGGAGCATTCACAGCTTCCCTGGACAATCCATTCCAGTGCCTCACCACCCTCACAGCAAAGAATTTCTTCCTCATATCCAATCTAAACTTCCCCTGTTTAAGTTT